>APFE030273926.1:2064-24387 GCA_000404065.3 Pinus taeda | reverse complement strand
AGATGTGGTGTTCAGAGAGGTGAAAGATGTTATTAAACATGAAGTCCAATGAAAGGAACCTGAGAAGATAGAGTTTGATCTAAAGGAGGAAGAATCAGACTCTACAGTAGAGGAGGAATCAGAAGATGAAGAGCCACAAACTACGACTGTGAGAAGATCAGTTTGAGAAAGAAGGCATCCTGAAAGGTATAGTCCATCTGCTTTCTATTCAAATTTTGCTTTATCTATTACTGACAATGATCCCAAAACTGTGAAGGAAGTAGTAGATTAAGAGGATGGAAAACTTTGGAAAGAGGCCATGGTTGATGAAATGACATCTTTGCACAAAAATGAGGCTTGGGATCTGGTGGAGTTGCCGACTGGAAGGAAACCCATTGGCAGCAAATGGGTGTTCAAGAAGAAGACAAATGCAGAAGGGAAAGTGGAGAAATACAAAGCTCGTTGGTAGCAAAAGGTTATTCCCAGGTGCCGGGAATTGATTTTGGTGATATTTTTTCTCCTATTGCCAAGGTAACTTCTATTAGATTACTTTTATCTATTGCTGCTGCTTTTGATTTTGAGGTAGAACAGATGGATGTGAAGACAACATTTCTTCATGGGGATCTGGAAGAGGAAATCTACATGAGGCGACCTGAAGGCTTTGTAGCGAAGGGTAAGAAAGAACTGGTATGCAAGTTAAAGAAGTCTCTATATGGGTTAAAACAGTCACCAAGGATGTGGTATCAGAATTTTGATACATTTATACGAGGACTTGGCTTCACTAGAAGCAAAGCAAATCATTGTGTATTTTAAATTAATTGGTGACCATGTTATTTATCTGGTCTTGTATGTGGATGATATGTTGTTGGTTGGAAATGACAAAGAAAATATCCAGGATTTGAAGACCCAATTGTCCTCCAAATTCGACATGAAAGATCTTGGTGATGCAAACTATATTTTGGGCATGGAAATTAAAAGAGATTGGGAAAAGAGGAAGCTCTGGTTAAACTAGAGGAAGTATGTCGAGACAATACTGTAGCGGTTTAATATGCAGGATAGTAAACCAGTGAAGGTTCCCATTCCTGTAGGTGTGAGGTTCTTTGCTGAACAATGTCCCAAGACACAAGAAGAGGAAGAGGACATGTCTTGTGTTCCATATGCAAGTGCACTCGGTAGCCTGATGTATGCAATGTTCTGTACTAGACCAGACATTGCACATGCAGTGGGAGTATTGAGCAGGTTTATGTCAAAACCAGGAAAGGAGCATTAGACAGCAGTGAAGCGGATTTTTAGGTATTTGTGTGGCACTAGTGATTATGGTTTGTGCTACCAAGGAAAACCAGGATTGGATAGAGCGTTGGATATTTTTGGCTATGTTGATGCAAACTGGGCTGGAGATCTGGATTAGAGAAGATCTAAAAGTGGGTATGTGTTTAACCTATTTGGAGGTGCAGCTAGTTGGATGAGTAAGAAACAATCTGTAGTAGCAATATCAACTACAGAGGCAGAATACATGGCAGCCACTCATGCAAGCAAGGAAGCAGTTTGGTTGCAAAGATTGTGTTCAAGTATGGGGTTAGTACAGGAAGCTATAAGGATAGACCATGACAGCTTAAGTGCAATTTTCTTGTCAAAGAACCCTGCATATCATTCAGAGATAAAGAACATTGATGTTTAGTATCACTTTGTGAGGGATATGATAGAAGACAAAAAGGTGCTACTGGTAAAGGTGGACACTTTGAAGAATACTGCAAATGCATTGACAAAATTTGTGAGCTCTAAGAAGTTCTCTTGGTGTAGAGAGACAATGGGCATTTCAGGGCTGGGAAAATGACTAATCTCTCTTTTGGCCCCCTGTGGAAAGAAAACAACAAGTGGGAGAATGTTGGGTTGTGTTATATTCTTTCCACATAGTTAACAAGGCATTTGAAGGGCACCTGTAATCCCACTTTATGGGGTCTAGGGTAGCACCCCGGAAAATTTTGATTTTGGACTCTATGTTAGGTTGGGCAGACCCACTTATTGTTTTGTGCATGATTTTTGCACATGTTTTTTGGACGCGATGGTTTTCAGTCCATGGTATTGGACGTGATGGTTTTCGGTCCATGGTATTGGATGCTTTGGTATGTATAAATATGTATTGTAACATTGAACGGAATATATGAAAAATCAAACTAGTAGTCCCGATTTTGGGATCCATGGGAAAATCTCTGTGTATATGTGTTTTATGTGTTATGATCTTGCATTGTTTATTTTCTATGTTTTAGAATTCGTATGTAGGTAATTTTTGTACGGGGTTAAAACCTACACCTGGCAACAGTGCCAAAATTTTGGTTGATAAAGGGTGCCTTTAAAACTCCTAATTATCCCACATTAATCATCAACCTAGGCAAGTCCTCTTATTTCAAGAGTGTACACATTATGTGGCTGTTGTTAATTCAGAGAGTAATGTTTGCTAAATTGTAGTATAGATCTTTTAATACAAGACTAAACAAATGCATCTAATAAGCTCCAATTGC
The DNA here is from genome assembly GCA_000404065.3 of Pinus taeda. NCBI lineage: Eukaryota > Viridiplantae > Streptophyta > Pinopsida > Pinales > Pinaceae > Pinus > Pinus taeda. The sequence continues at coordinate 21,889 of APFE030273926.1, read as the reverse complement.
AATTATTAAATTAAATATCAAAACTCACTCCTCTATCGAAATCAAATCTTACAACAATTCAAGTAACATCAACATCAATTGATAATACAGTAGCAATAACTCATCACTTCTTAACTGATTTAATCTAAATCAAACTCAATCTCTAGTAAACAATCCAAATAGCAATGATATCAATATGAGAGTCAAATAGAAATAATAAAACTCCTTACAGTTGATTAAATCAATCCGAATACTTATCTAAGTAACTTAATATGCAATGAAGGTAAACTAAATCAAACCAAAGTGTTGTAAATCATATAAAGTAGAGATATTCCATCAATACAGGAAAACAATAAATAGTGAAAGAGATAAAATCACAGAAAGTAGGAAAACTATCAAACCAATCACACTTGTGAGAATCAGGAATGTATGGCACAAAGAAATCAATTAAATCCACCAGAGGTCGGGCCCTTAGCCACTAGCGAACATTGCTGAGCTACTTTAGATAATGCGAGGGAGCAACAACTTCAATTATATATTACTCATCGAACTTAAGGAGCATTATAATATAGTCATGTTGTCTCAATAGTGAGAGTCTGTAATTAAAATTACAATTCAAAAAATAATAGAGATTCCTTCCCTTGTTACAATAATCCTCTTTATAATAAAAAAGGGTAAAAGATAAATGTGATCCTTAAGATCTTTTGATCCTAAGGGATTCACAACTGATTTCTAACTTCAAAAATCTTTCCTATTCCGCACTGATCCCTTTGATTCACTCTCAGCCTTGTCTGCAACCGTCTTGTTCCTTCCTTTGCTTGTTGAATTTTGTTGTTCCAACATCAGGGAACAACAATCGTTCCTTTTGTCACTTTCCTGCATAAGAAAGGTAAATGTTAGCTAAATCGTAACTGCAAATAATTCCTTCATTTCTTACCATAATTCCTCAATATATTAGTGCATTAAGATATGGAAAAGATAAGAATCAAGGAAAAATATGATGAGATTAATAATAAATACATACCCATTTTGTAACTCAACAATGCGTACCCCACCAACGGGAAGGCATAGCATGTAGTGCCAATTCAAGTGCATGGAAAAGATGTCCTCGAGCACCTCCCTTTCAAACTCATCTAAAAAAATATTAACATCCTTTAAGCCGTCATAATGCGGAACTTTCCTTACCTCCGTAGATACGCACTGCAATGATTTTGTCATCATATTGCAACATAACAAAGAGACCTCATGTAGCCTATTATGCCATTGTTGGAGCTCTTCATCTAAGTCTGAGGTACAAGAGTTGTCTCTATCCCATGCCATTTGCGCATCTGCAATGCGATTGATCCAATCTTCATCATGTGCAGTAATCTTGTAGATTTGATCCAAATCATTGTCCTCCTCATAGTTGTGGATTGGTTCAATGTACCACACTCCTTCAGCAGGGTCCAATGGCACAATAACCCTGAGCACCTTCTTCTCAAATATAATCTTCTACTTCTTCAGATTAATCACCTCATCCATGTCAAAGGCCCAATCAATTCCTAGTAGTACAGGGTATGGATTATTGTCATCCGCTATTTCAATTACCTCAAAGTTAGCCAACACACTCTCTCCTTCAATGTCCATAGTTACCCCATATAGGTGCCCCATAGGAATTATATTTTGTTGATTGGCCATGCGTAGCTATATAGGATACCATTGTAGTGTAGGTATCCCAATGCTTTCCCATGTTTGCTTTGAGAGTACGTTCATATCAGAACCCAAATCTAGGATGACTTGGTCAATTTCATACTCCCCAATTTGTGTGGTTAACCTCATCTCGTGCCCGGTTCTCTTCTTGTGTTTACCTAGTTTCCTCACAGCACATTGTTATGGAGGAATCTTTATTTTTCCTGTGCAATTTTCCATCAACTCTTGGAGCCCTTCTACCACCTTCTGAGCTCTAAAAAATTTCATACAAGTTTTGAGAAAAGTGGCTAACAATGAAGGAAGGATCCACATCTTGCACTTTACTATTTCCACCCAATTTTTCCTGAATCCCCAATGTATAAGCCTCAACAAAGTTATTCTTAGCTTCCATGAAAGTTTCTTTAGCCCAGTTGAGGTCAAACCCAACTTCCTCTTCAGCAGCCTTGTGCACCCATTCCTCGGTTTGTAGCTTCTTTCTTGTATCTTTACCTATGGCCATACCATTGCGCATTATGATATTGATGTTATGGTCCTCTTCGTGAGGCTCCACCCTCATCATCTGTGTATTCAGCATAGGCCACTAGGTCCGTGTCTTATTTTGTTTCATCTTTTCTATAAGTATCGGGAGATCTTTTATCATATGGTTGAACTGCCTGCAATATTGACAAGATGGATGTGTTGGTTTCAAACAGTTGCGCGTAAAATATCCAGCTTCAGTACAGTTATAACAGATATCTTGTCTCAACAACAAAACCATTTATTGGCTTGATGAGGCTTGACCCAGGTTCATATAATTGCGCCAACAAAAAAAACCCTAACTACTGGCCCTTGCAGCAACAACCTACATAGCGCAGGCTATAACCTCACCTGAAGTAGTATTGGGTGATGCTAGAACTAGGTTTCTACATCCAGAGGCCCATGTGATGGTTTCCTAAGGTTCTTAGGGTTTAGATTGTAGATATTTATTCCTTCTGACTGTCAACTACTGCAATTCTATCAAAATGACCTTCAGATATTCACAAAGGTATTTAATTATACTTATCATGCATAAAGAATATAGATCTATCATATTTTTTCATTCAATAAACATTCATTCATATAAAACAGATTTGTGCACCACGAATCTTGGCAGCAAATCCGGATCTCTTAGATTGCCACCCAATTTTGCACCGCCTTAGCCACGAATAGCAGAACATATTTGAAGGCAACCGAGTCCCAATTACAACAACAATTCAATCTAGAGTAGCTGAGATTGGACTTAGGTGGAATGAATAGCTGGAGATAGACACAACCTATTCTGTTAAAATGTCTAATTATGGAGGCCGAGAGCTTATTTTGCAATCGGCTATATAATATGGTGTAATGAAAGCCTATTTTGTAATCAGTTATGTATTTTGTTGTAACGGAAGCTTATTCTGCAATCGGCTATGTAATGATTTAAACGATCCTTTTGGCCTTTGGCCAAGGATCTGTATGAGAAGAAATCTAAATAGGACGAGATGCTAAATGGTTGATAGAATTGTATAGAACAGAGATTAGAACCAGGAAGGTAGTAACAGGCCTATCTTTTGTTATCGCCCAAATATGGGTTGGATATGTAATCACCCATGTACTTGCTTTGATGATTTAATAAGAAGAGCTCTGCCTTATGCTTCATGAATTTTATTTTTTATGTTTAATAGTTGATGAATTCATTCAATACTGAGTAGAATTTCCATTTGAAGGGAAACACGTTGGTTGGGTAGGGACCACCCAACCCAACATGTTTTCCCTCTTTTATGATCTTGTAATTTATGTTTTTTAACTGCCAAGTGTGATTTAATTTACAACATTTAAATTTATGTTTGAGTGAAAGTAGATCTGCAGCTTGAAGTAGTTAAATTTCCTTTTCTACATCTAATTTTGAGTTGGTTTTCCCCCCTAGTTTGAGTAGGAGAAATTACCTACACCAGTGCACGTTGGTGTGCTATCCACTTTCTGCATGATTGATTTGGTTCTCCCCACCTGGTTCGAGCAAGAGAAGTTACCTGCACTAGTGCATGTTGGTGTGCTATTCACTTTCTGAATGTTTGGGTTGGTTTTCGCCTGGTCCAAGCAGGAGAATTGTTCCTGCACCAGTGCTAGATAGTGTGATGCAGTAAGCTTCTTTAGTTTACCTCTAACAACTTTCTTTCTTTCATTAACATTTCACAACAGGATAAATTGAAAAAGATTGTTTCTTCAGTTTTGCAGATATTCATCTTTTTGATATGCAATCTAGTTTCATAACACTTGCAATAATTAAGCATTGATTTCAAGAATTAAAAAGTTAAAGTGTAAGAAGCTCTGATCGGGTGCAAGGACCAGTTTCTTGGTACTAGATCTGAGTGCTTTGGACTTGGGAAAGTTCAAAGCCCTTGCACGAAGAAAAGTCCCAAGTCCAAAGCCCTTGCACGAAGAAAAACACTTTTAGTACAAGACATTACTTCGCACCTTCTGCATAAATTATTGTTCCTACACTAGTGCAAGCAAACTGCACTAGTGCAAGATTGATTCCAATGAGAAGGACATCTTTACATAAGCAAGTTTGAAGGGGCCCATCTGTTGAAGACTGCTAAGGTGTCTTTGCTAAAGAAAACCATTCTCAATAGTTAATCAATAGTCAGCTAGATTAATTACCTCCTTTTTATTTCTAAATCTCTTTTGCAAGAACCTTTCTTCTTGTTCCAGCCTTGGATTATTTTGATGGTTCGAGTTGCCTTTTTCCTCTATAGTTTGATTCTGCAATTTTTCCTTTAAATAAAGTAGGAGTTGATATTAGAAATATTCATACCATCTCTGGCATTGCCTGTGATTCCTCTCTAAGTTTACGAATCCCTCAGGTTGACAATTTAAGTGTTGAGGAGTTTACTTAAGTGTAATTCCGACACCCAACATTTTGGCACCGTTGCTGGGGAGGTCATTTGATTTGGTAAAAATTTTCTGATTGTACAATAGAGGTAATTTTTTCTCTTTCAGCATTGTTTGGGAAATATTTTTCTTTTGAAGGAATTTTACTTGTGTTAATTGATTTATGACAACATCTTTTATTAGAAATTACTTGTCGTTTTCCTTTCTTTGAAATGAATGCCTAGGAAAGGTAAGGGTTCAAAGCCCACTAAGGGCCAAAATAATTTTGAAAATAATTCTCATATTGGGTCTCCTTCTTTGAGCAGGAAGCGCAATCAAACCCATCACGTAGGAACAATCCACTTGGATTCGGGTGACAACAACTCAGGTGTGGTTTAGCTTATCGAGAGTAAGAAAGAGACAATGGCAGATCATGAAATTTATGTGGAAGGGTCTGGTGAAAACTAGGATCAGGTAAGTGAAGAACAATCCACTTTTGTGTTTCCAATTGTGGATCCTTATACTATGGTAGAGATGAAGAATATTCCACCATCAGCTCTCCCCCATTTCCATGGTAAAGTTCATAAATACCCTAACTCTTTTCTATTCGAGTTTGATATTTTGTGTAGAAGTTATGATTATTCAACTGATGCTCAGAAGTTAAGATTATTTCTTGCTACCCTCAAGGACTCAACCTTGCACTGGTTCATGGGGCTAAGAGGAAAATCTATAACCTCTTGGGAACAAATGAAGAGAGTGTTTTTGTCTACATATCAGGAATATTGCAAAACTTAGGACATGCATGATGAAATTTTTACGATCATACAAGATGATGATTAAACTCTTGAAGATTACTTAGAAATATTTATGTATATTCTACGAAGGTCAAAACTTAAGCTTGATTCTAGCACTATTAGAACCTTGTTCTTAAGAGGACTTACTGATAATGCTAGAAATAATCTAAATCTACTAGGACAAGGTGACATCTCTCAGCAAACTTTTGATCAAATTTGTGAATTATGTATGAAATTTTCAAGAAGTCAATATAGATTTCGTAGAGGAACTCGAAATAGAAATAGAAATAGAAAAAATGAATCTACTAATGCTGTGATTATTGGACTAGAAATTAAAATGGAAAACATGAAAATTTATATAATGAATGATGTTTCTAAATAGTTGGACTCTTTAAAATTTCAACAAAAACTTATAAAAGAATAAGAGTCATTGTGTATTTTTGTCCTAAATGTAGAGATAAGCATCCGCCTAAAGAGTGTCCTCTCAATTTAAAAGAAACTAATAAGTGTGCTATTTGTGCAAAATACCATATCATCGAAAGATGTCCCTCCATACCAAGACTTAAAGTTGTACTCATAGGAGGACAGCCTGAAGCTGAATACTTGAATGCTATGGGAGTAAGAAGAAATTGGCCTCAGGTAGGTGCAGATATGGCTCCTGAATTTTCTCCACACTATTTTGGTTATAATTCACATGCATGTTCTTATCCTAACACTAATCAGAAGTGGTAGTATGGAATTCAATATCATCATGGAAAACCTTCTCAACCATGGAAGCCAAGCTGGAGAGGTTCAAATCATTCCCCATATTCCTACCAGCCACCTATGCAGTCATATCCTCATACAAAAAATTCAATGCCCCAACTTTCGAGTCATTCTAATCCACCATTGCCTTTACCTCCACCATTTCAACCTCCTTAATTTCCTACTCAACTTATGCCTAATCCTAACAATAACAAAGTAGTGCAAATGATTTATGTAACAAACCCACCTTTATCATTTGAGTACTAGTCTATTCTAGTTGGGGTTCATGATATCCAATTAAGATTGGGAAGAACCGTAATAGCATAAAATCAGAACCGACCCATAGTGATTGTTGAACAAAAAGGAGAAGAGGAAACTCCTAACCATTCTCCGAAAGCAGTCACCATACAACCCTCACCCTCTGGATCCTTGCCACCTTCTTCGAACCAACCTCCCTTCCTAGAGAGGCTAGTTATGGAAAGAAGTGAGCCTATTTCTGAGACTAGCTTGGCATCAGAGCTTTGGAATCTTTTCGTTAAGATACCTTTGCTTCAAGCCATCAAAGAGATCCCTATTTCAACTAATATTATTAAGGAAATCTGTCTCAAGAAACCCAGGAGGAAGAAATTAGAACCCCAAACCATTCAATTTGTTGGTAGGGCAGTAGAGTTAATGACAGGATGTGTATCTATGGAAAAATATACTGATCGTGGAAACCCTGTTGTCTCAGTTCAGATTGGTAATGTCCTTGAATCTAATGTTATTATAGTCCTGGGGGCAGCCATTAATGTCATGACTAAGCAAACCATGGATCAAATTCAGTTAACCCACCTTCCCCCTACTCCCACGGTGCTTGAATTAGCAGATAGATCTAAAATTAAGCCAGAAGGAGTATTGGATGATGTGATCATTTCATTAGATTCTTTGGAATATCTTGCTGATTTCATTATGCTTCAACCAAAGAACCTAGTAGGAGGACACCCTTTGATCTTGGGTTGACCATGGCTTGCTACCATTGATGCATATATTGGATGTCATTCTGGTGATATGTATATTTCACATGGAGACTCTAGGAAGCAACTTACCCTATATCCCCCTACCAGATCCATTCAGGACCTTCGAGATACTTTGTGGTTGGATCAAAGTAGCAATGATGAGACTCAGCTCATCTCCCTTATCCATCATTATACTGGGTCCTCACAAGAAGATGAGATTCAAGACTTCCTGAATAATCTAGACACTATGCCTAATTTTGAGCCCTTGAGCCAAATTTTCAGCCTAGATTTTTAAGAAGATCATGATCCTCATTCTTCTGCACTACTACATTTGACCACTCCCTTGAATACTCCCGAGCCTGATACTACTCTTGTTGAGATTAGCCCTAGTAAATCCTTGTATATTAGTTCATATTTGGACTCATCTCAGCAAGAGCAGCTTGTGAATTTGTCGTGAAACCATCTTAGTGCCTTTGCATGTGGCTATGAAGATATGAAGGGTATCCCTCCTGAAAGCTACACACATCATATATATATTCAGGAAGGAGCCCGACTTGTCCGACAACCCCAAAGGCGAATGAATCCAGCTCTAAGAGATATTGTGAAAGAAGAAGTACAAAAATGCTTGGATGCCGGTTTTATCTATCCTATTTTCGATAGTCAGTGGGTCTCTCCATTAGTGCTAGTACCTAATAAGGATGGAAGATGGTGTATTTGTATTGATTATCGAGAATTAAACAAAGCCACTCTCAAATATTATTTCCCTCTCCCACTTATTGACCAGGTGGTTGATACCCTTGCACGAAAGAAATACTTTTCTTTTTTGGATGGCTTCAGTGGTTATAACTAGATACAAATTGCACCCAAAGATCAGGATAAAACTACTTTTACATGTCCATGGGGTACATTTTCTTATAGAGTGCTTCCCTTTGGTTTATGTAATGCCCCAGCTACCTTTCAAAGGGCAGTCTTGGCTATTTTTGCTGATCTAGAATTTGTGGAAATTTATATGGATGACTTTTCTGTGTTTGGTGATTCTTTTTAGGAAGCTCTTGAAAATTTGGCAAAAGTACTTCTTTGGTGTGAGGAAGCCCATCTCGATTTGAGTGACAAGAAATGCAAATTGATGTGCAAAGCAGGGGTGGTACTTGTCCATTTGATTTCTAGTAAAGGTATCCAGGTTGATCCAATGAATATTGAAATCATTTTTCATCTTCCTACACCCAAAAATCAAAGGGAAGTAAGAGGTTTTTAGGACATGTTGTTCACTATAGAAGATTCATTGAAAATTTTTCTAAGATAGCTGCTCCTCTTTTTAGATTTCTAGCTAAGGTTAGTGAATTTTCTTGGACTATAGTGTGCCAACAGTCTTTTGAAACATTGAAGGAAAAGTTAGTACAGGCACCAGTTCTGAGAGGTCCTAACTGGTCTCTGCCTTTTCATATTTCCTCTGATGCTTCATATTTGGCTATTGGTGCAGCTCTAGGACAAGAGGAAAATAAGCAATCCTATGCTATTTATTATATTAGTAAAAAATTGTCTTTTGTTGAATTAAACTATATAGTTACAGAGAAAGAGTTTTTAGCTGTGATTTTTGCAATTAATAAGTTCAGACACTATATTATAGGATATGAAGTATTTGTACATACTGATTGTTGATGGATTTGCTCCCCTAGGGCTTTTGGGTGGAAACCCTAGTAGACTGAAAGTTGTCTAAACAGAGAAGCACATGCTCACACAACCATAACGCTATAATAAGCAAATTCTAAAGTATGAAGGACGTACCTCAGGTCCTACATTCGAAAAGTTCCTCAAGGATCCAAACCTTTCTTCAAGTCCCTTTCGCTCCTTTGTCCTACAAAACAAACAATTCCAAAGAATGCAGCAGTATATGGACAAAGACTTATATAAAAAGCATCTTTATGTTATAAAAGAAGGAAGTTAATTATAAACATTAAACCACCATTCATACATGAGATTCAAACATGAACATCATAAACATAAAGAAGAACATATCGGGAACCAAGACGTGTTTCTTTATTAATAGACAATAGAAAGTACAAAAGGAGTAATCACCTGAGTAAACTTTCATAGGCTCCAAGCAAAGCTCCTTCTGGATCCAACAGCCTCAGCCTCTAGCATATCTCCCTCCCAAGACTCACTCCATGATGCCATACTAGTGGATGAACATCAAATCACAAGGAACAAGATTTCCTGTAAAAATGGGGAAATGCAGAAGACAAGGTCTTCAAACCTGGTCAGGGGGAATATTAGTATAATACTTCTCTCTCTTCTCTCCTCCTTTAGGCCTTCCCTTTGATGTCTTTTTATACCAATCCCAAAGTATTTTTTTAGTTAGGAATTGGTTGGGAACAGTTGGGCCACGGGCACTAACAGGTGATCAACAGGTAAAACCCGCGATCTCCGCCTGAAAATAAGGATATTTATAATTTTTTAAGTGTTTTAATACATATATGCGGGTTGGGTATATGTGGACCTGCGTATACACGTGTTTAACTCAGGGCAATGTCATGTACAGGGAATAAAACATTGTTTTTTACATTTGGGACCAAGTCTGGAAGGAGGGGTTGCCCTAGGCCATGAGTGCAACATCACAAACCATAATAGTGAGATTTGGAGCTATAATAGATGCCCCCTATATATGAGGTCAGAAGGGGTACATGATGGCCGAAATATATTAAGCAAGTACATGGAAAGGAAATCTACCAAAAACCGAGGAGTACTTCACCAGAATTCAGCCTGCTAAGCCACAAAAGGAGATCATAAAGAAACACTGTCTGAGGCGGGCATACCCATGCTCAGAGAAAGAAAATCACGTCCGCATATCAAGTACAAGCGGATCCACTAAGTATATAAGTATAAATGACTGGAAAATACATAATGGATCATCTGATCATGATTGAACTAGTACATGTCTGAATATCACATATAAAACTATCAATGATGCTGAGAAATACAACAGATCACTGATATCAAAGAATGATCCCAAAAGTTACCAACTGAATATGATGGAAAAGGATGGTACTACACTGCAAACTCAGGTGCCAGCATATAGAATGTCGCCATGACTGACTGCAACATATAAGATGGAGTGGTATCAACTAGCAGCAATAGGAGCAACTGTCAAGTGAACCAATGAATGCTGATACAACCTGAGGTCTTCACCAACCGTCGTGGTACATTTCTACACCATGGGAATAAATGATCTGAAGTCGACCATGTGAGAAATCGTTTGGTTACCGGTCATTGATGTATACCGTTAACAAACGCGAGACTACTCACCGATAATGATAATGAGTGTCAAGGTACCCAGTACATACCAACAAGTGCGAATAAATGAGCTGGAGTCGAACACCTGTAAGAATCTATCGATCGGGAGACAATGATGGTTTCCCACTGTCGATAGCAAAGGATCTGCCACTAATAACTACAAACCCCAAGGTACTGCCAAATGGACTCTAGATCTTTGCCCCAGAGCAATGAGTTAGAGTCGATAGGGAAAGATCCACTAGAAGGAAGGCATTAAGGCATCCTTCATCAATCTAGCACGAGTGTAACCCGTAGGCCAATAGTGTAGAAGGAATCGGATGAAAAAATATGTAGTAACCAAACCGAAGTATGTTTCTGGCATACACAAGATGTAGCTAGCGCATGGCAGAAACCCTCTGAACCAACCAATAATGAAAGCTGACACAGAGGTGAGGTATCCACCAATAGGGGTCAAATGGAAACCAAGGTACTGCACGAATCCCAATGTGTGATAATGTAAGCTAACATCGAACACAAGGGAAACCACTCATTCAAAGACCCATGATACTGATCGATGTTGAGCACAAGGTAACCTATCAATATTGAAAATAGGGCCAGGGTGCAGCTCTAGGCCTGCCCTCAGAGCAAGATGTCGTCGTCGATAAGGACAAGACCCTCCAGCAAGAAGTCAATGGGGACCTTCTCAAACCAACATGAGTAAAGGACCAATATAACTGATGTGATGATAGACATGACACTGACAACTAGGATGGCCGACTGAAAAATGAGTCAAGAGACACCGCAGAGAGGCTGACTCAGGCTAACTTCCCTTGAAAAAAAGCACGACTCAATGTGACTATATGGTAGCATATGATGAATCTGTATAAGTTCGTCATGCAGGAGGCACGAACAAACCCTCCATATGATTGGAAGAGATAACCAATCGGGGGAGAACTGACTCAAAAACAAGGTTAAGGCGTACCTAAGTCAAACTAAATCCCACCCAAATGGAGGAGACTTTGCTTTGAGTTCTTTGTTCAAGGGCGACACGATTGACTCTAGCTGCCAATAATAGATGGAAATACTATCCCGTTCCCGATCTTTTTGGAATATTTAATTTTTTTGTCTTTTTCTGTTAAGCTCGAAAAAGAATAAAAGAATGCTATGGTATAGTGGAAAGAATGAGTGTCAATGAAACAAATGATGTAGTTCCTGGGAGTGGAACATTCCTATGCTCAATGCAGGGAGGCGAAAACTGGTTAGTGACACTCAAAGGTATGTTCCTTCCATGGGTCAAGGTGTGTCAAGTTGCAGAAGTCAAAGGTATGCAAGGTTGATTTTGCAGTCGTCATGGTCAAAAGTTGGCTTAAACACGAGTTTAAGTGAAGCCGGCTCTAGGCCAAAAGGTGCAAATGGTCAACATGCAATGCAGCAATACAACTCAACACAAAGGAGCCTCTAGGGTATAAGGTCAGAACAAAGCGAAGAAGCTAAGAGGAATGAGTCTTCAACGCATAAGTCATGGCGGGACTACAGAGGACTCCCGAGCCTACTCAAATTGAAGCAGCATGGGCAACAAATGTCAGTGAGGGTGCTAACTACGATGCCCATGTAAAGGATGGCTCTACCATCATGTCATGATTTAAAAAATTGGCGAGTGAAGATGGCTTACGAACCATAACACGATGGGATCGACCCTACGGCAGATGTATCAACAGATGGAGGCTAGTATGCATGATGCAACGAAAAAATAATGTCCCTAACCTATATGCCAGTGAAAAAATGATACCTGCCATGACGGGTCAGCAGTCATGGAACTGTCTCGAAAAAGTTGAAAATGTCGAAAATTTCCTGAAAAGCAAACCATTCTCGACATTCCAGCTCCCAAGTTAAAAGTCACATGAAACCAAACAAAATGAAATTTTGAAAAAAATTTGCATTTTCGAAACTTATAAAAAGGATTTTGGACTCACCATTATTACCGTTTGAGTTGGAGAGAAAATATTTGGAGCAAAAGGAGCAAATTTCTCATGTGCCAAATTCGATTCTTCAAAATCTTCCAGGTAACCCTTACACTTAGCTTGCAATTCATTGTGACTAGTTTTAAGATTTTCCATTGGTGTTTCACCGTTGAACTATTGTTCAAAATTTCACTGCGGCGTATACGCGGGTTGATAATATGAAACCCGTGTACACGCAGGCCCTATACACGACTGTGTAAACAGTAACCCATGTATACGCCGTGAGCTAATTATAATAAAAACTAACGGTTGAAACTTCAATTTCTTCTCAGGATGCCGATCACATGGTTTGAAAGAGAACATGCAGTGGTTGATAATGAAGTTATGAATGATCCTCAAGCCTTGGATGCTTTACGAGGATGCAACTTGCTCAAATTCTTCAAACTGCTGAACATGAAAGCCAATGTGCGACTGCTTGAAATGCTCATTGACTATTGGGATGTTGAGGAGGAAGCCTTCATGATTTATCAGATGCCACTCAGAGTGGAAGTGGAGGATATATATTTTATCATGGGCCTTTCCTGAAGGGGAGAGGTAGTACAGTCCCAGGGCAGGACACGGAGTAGCCTCACGATAGAGGACTATGTACAGATATACTACCCAGGACATCCCAAGAAAGTTGGGAGCCAGATTTCGATTACACACGTGGCGAGTTTATCGCTAAGGATTATCATGTTCACCATAGCTCGAGTGAATGGATCGTCCTCTCTGCATCAGGCATCACGGCTCACCATGAGCGTGGCAGTGGATTGTCTCACTACAGTGTTTGACTGGTGTACTCCTCTTCTGGCCAGCATGAAGAGCCAGCTCACTTCCATTAAGAGGGGACAGACCAAGAACTTCGGCTACGGGACTATCTTGTGCACCTTCATCTTCGAGAGGATTCCCGCACTCCGCCCCAAGGTAGCAGTTTCCATCAGCACCCACACGATCCACGCATGGGCCAGTGGGCTGATCCGATGAAACGTCTGGGGGGTGGGGAGGTTCCTAGGACTGCATTCGATGATGATTTCTTCACCTGGTGGGATCAGCAGATCATCGCCGTGGACGATTACCCCTACGTTGGGCTAGATTTCCGAGGAGATCCTGACCTAGCATTACTGCCAGACGCAGCATGGGGCGAGATCGCTAAGGATTTTTTGATTTTATGGTTTTTTTTGGATTTTTCAAATATAATGATGCATTTTGAAAAATATTTTTTGATGAGATTCAACTGACTAATATAGTGATCATGATCCAGACATTGGGCCAGTGCGACCAGATGGACTCCCACGGCACAGATGACGTAGCCGAGGAGCCAAAGAGGCGGCTGCTGAGACAGAACGGACTCTACACAACGTCCAGCGACACCTGACGAGACTGAGTTGTCGAGTACCGATGGCTGATATAAAGGACCTTCCGGAGGATATGCAGCGTCATGTGGTTGGCATGCCACATGACTGGGTTCGCACTTTTCGGCGTGTAGCCAAAGCGATAGTTACCTACTTGGCCGCTCATCCTGATCCAGGGCATTAGATATGCCAGACATGATATTGGGCATTTGAGTCCCAATTTTGTATATTTTTGGACAACATATGTACACTCGAGATACTTTTATGATGATATATATATACAGTTTGACTTTTTGATGCTTTGATTTTATGATGAATGATTGATGTGCCAATCTAATGCTTGATTAGCGATAGAATCAACTAACCAATTATGAGATCTTGGAATATGAAAATAATTAATATAAATAAATGATCTTCGCAACAACCTCACTCTTAAATACTGGCGATATAAACATGGATCCCTTACCCGATAAATGTTATTTAGTTGAGACACTATCAATTGAGAATCAAGATACACTACTAATGAGTCGATCCCATGAGAGATCGGCTCAGATAGTAAATTAATAACGGCAGTATACTCATCCATGTTATTTGAAGCAGGACCAATGCATACACCTCTTGATACCATCAATTAACCAGTTGGATAATACAGTACCCAAGCTGCGGAAGCGAGATTCCGAGTGTGCCGACTAGCACCATCAGCGAACCCAAAAAAGACCAAGTCATCCATCAACACCTCCAACAGCAGACCAAAAATGTTGACATCATGAAGTTCTCGATAATGTATGTACAAATATACATAATATACAAAGAAGCCATTGCTCGGCCAAAACTAAGCAAAGCACTTCTTAAGGTAGAGCCCATCAGGGGGCTCCGCCAACTCACTCCTAGAGATGTTTATAGGTATTTTGATCGAACCAATCAATATACTTCCTTTGGAAAAAAACTGTGTTGGAGCCAAAGGGACCGTGCAAACATCGCTAGTCGAATTCGAGGACCGAGATTCGATCTCATGCATAGGGGCATAAAGGTATGACCGACGATGTAAATCTTCCAAAGGTCGATCTACAGCTGTCATTGCTTTGAAAATCGCTTCTTCGGAGGGAAAAACAATATCAGAGCAATCTGATGCATAAGTGGAATCAAGGATCCGAGAATGAGCCACATCACCATCTATCTCTTTCCTAGAGGAAGGAGTATGATGGTTGTCTGCAGATCTGTAGATAGATTCACATCTAGGTTCTGTTACAGACATAAGAGATTCTATTCCATCTGCCTTATCATCATCCGATGTGGTCACAGACGAAGGTAAGGTTCCAGGATCCGAAGAATAAGGAGTTTGAACAAACTCTCTCCATAAGGGGTCCCTGGAGGATGAAATTGTATCTATTCTAGCCGTAGGAGGGGGAAAATCAAATGTACCCATCAGTGAAGAGTACATCCCGACTCCTAAATTCTCAGTAGGCGGACGGGGGTTATCTACTAAGGGAATAGAAGAGTCTGAAGTTGCTCGAGAATCAACTGGAGAATAATCCAGTTGATCAACCTTAATGATTTTCCCCTCATGAGGAAAGCAAATGACACGAAATAGAGTCGAAACAACGGCATCCATTTCGTACACCCAGTTCCTTCCTAGGAGGAGATTATAATCTAGGTTAGCATCGACGACCTCTACTTCAATGTTAACAACCTTTCCTTCAAAACATATAGGAAAGGCCGGGATAATCCCGTATTGCCTATGAGAATGACCATTGAACGCTGTCAAGAGGGTTGGTGAAGGAACAACCGACGGTGATCCAATAGCCTTCCAGCATGACATAGACATGACACACGTGGAAGCTCCCTCATCTATAACCGTCCAAAAAAATTTCGTTTTCTGGTAGGTAGACTTTATCTAAAAAGCCATATGATGAGGAAGTCTCTTTTTGACATTACTCATATCAAAAGTGAGAGCTAAGGAATTACTTGGATCTACTACCCCCATTTCCGATAGCAAGGCACTTCTTTGAGTAGGACACTACTGGAGAACCTCTAACGCGGACATAGCACATGGACTCTGAGCCAGATCTTCCACAATGGAGTAATTTTGGGCTGCCCTCATATTAGGGTTGATAGTCGCGCGTTTAGCGGAACCTTTCGGTGCCCGAGGTATAGTCTCAACGGAAGGTCGCTCAATATGAAGTGGGTTGTTAGCTTCGGGAACTGATTTTCCCTTGGAAGTTTCACCTTCACCATAATCATGTGACCGTGTAGCCACATTAGCGTGAGAACCCATCATGAAAACATTTGATGACTTGTCCCCTTCCTGGTTGCCCCCTGCGGAGGTTCCAGGGTTTGAACTCACGCCAGCAAGAAACTGCTGCCCTTGGGGGAAAGGGTTAGTTAATACAGCTTGGGAACTAGAAGTCCCTTGCTGCCCTAACAAGTTCTAAGCGTCTTCAATCTTAGGGCAAAGATGAGTTAAATGGTCTCCACCGCATAGCTTGCATGGAAACTTAACTTTCTTTTTCGACTCATTTCTACCCCCACCAGCATTGTTGCCGGATTTGTTTGTATCAGGCTTCCCATCCTGGTTCTTTTTCTTACCTCGTCCTTTCTTCTTCGCATTGGAATTTTGAATTCCTTTGGGATTATCCGATTGGACGGCGTTAATTGAAGAAGTTTGGGAAGAGGAAGGATTAGACGATGTGACTTGGTTGTTAGAAGCAGTTTGTAATGACAACTGCTGCAATTGATTCAACAAGTTCACCGTATTTGTGTCTACTGACCCAACAATGCCATCTGCGTGCGGACCTGGCTTCGGCTTAGCTACTTCAACCTTAGACCCAGGAGCATCTGGCAAGTACTTTGATAGGATCCCAGACTGAGAGTAGATTAGTTCTAATTGCTGGGCCCTAAAAATGGCTTGCTCCTCCGAATAGACCCCCGACATGGAGACGTCCGTGGAGATCTCAGGTACCAAAGACTTCAAGAACCACTCGAGACGGTACTCCGGAAGGATTTTGGCTTTAATAAGCCTCTTTCTCCATCTCCATTCCTGTATGTGATCAGAAATGTGAGTTGCCCTATCCTGACGAAAAGTAGCCAGCAGTTCAGTTCCGTCATCATACCGGACGGGCAACTGAAAATGGTTTAAGAAAATGTTAGCTAAGTCGGCGAATGATGAAAAGCTTCCCCCAGGCAACTCTATATACCACTTAGCCGCGTTACCAGTTAAGGTGCGTTGAAATAATCTCAACCTAACCGAATCGTCGATCAGGGAGTTCGATGAGTACCATAAGTGAAACGTGGTTACGTGGTCGCCCGGGTCCTCACCACTTTTCCCTTCGAATTTTGGAATATGCGAAGGGAGTTTAGTCGGGACCGGAGGCCAGGCCGGATTGTAGTTGATTGGGTTATTAGTTAACTTAGTGAGGTCTGGCAAGTTTAACGTTGCCAGAAACGGAAGTCTAGGCGGGGCTTGGGGATTCCACCCTGACTGGTTGGCGGTCCCGAAGCTCTGAAAAGATTGGCCTGGATTTTGGGAGGCACCAGGCCGCCCAAAGTATCCTGTAGAACCCGCTGAGCCAAAAGGAAGACCTTGTGACCCAACAAATCTCGGAGTTTGACCAACTCCGGCCGTATATCCACTAAACCCTGCTAAGTTTCCTCCAAAAGGACTGTAAGGAGTTGACAACCCCTGATATGGATTCCAAGCTGAAGCTAGGGGAGGAATGCTTTGGAATGAACTAACTGTGGTATATGGTCTGTTCCCATATTGGCCGTAGAATGGATTCCCAATTCCGGCACTACTAAGCCCAGGGTTATTCCAACCTTGAAAGGATTACTGCTTTTCCTACTGAAGAAAAAGGCATAGATCCTACCATAGGGTTGGAATGTGGTATGTGACCACTTCCAAATGGAAAACCTTGGAACGAAGCCGACACACTCATTGTGGACGTGGCGGCCCCAAACGAAGCTGAGGGAATGCCCAATGATTGGGCGCCAAATGGGAAGTACCCAGAACCGAAAGCATTTGTTTGGGAGATTCCACTCGTGGATGGAATAGAAGTAGACCCAACAACAGACATGCTAGTAAAAGATCCGAATAACGAGACGGAGGGGATGGAAATAGTTCCACCCCCTTGCATAGATACAGGGGTCTGTGCAGTCGTAGCACTAGTAGAAGCCATGCTTCCCGTAGTGGTCATCGAAGGTAAGCACGTAGCGTAACCTGGACTTGTTGGTCTTTCCGACGGAGTTCCAACGTATTGCAATACGTGTGGATAACTTGACGGTAGGGGAGAATTCGGAGCCGCTAACGACTCTGAAAGCTCTTCTACCTCAATACTATCTTCCGCTTGTAAGGGAACTTGAGAAGGAACTGGTGGGTTCCTTTCTTGTTCTACGGAAGTACCAGGTGTTGCTTCAATACTATTGCCCCCGAGGGGAGGATCAATCCCCGATGCGTCAATTGTAGTGGGACCAAACCCACCGGTATTATTGCCTCTGCGCCTTCTCGGAGAAGGCTCTACACTTGGTGGCGAGAGACCACGAAGTTTACGAGACCATCTGGGAGATCGGTCAGTCACTTTGAATCCTTTGCTTAGAAATCTAACTAAAGACTCAAAAAATTTAAAGCTAGGCCGACTAAGAGCACAGAGCACCCACTAAAAGTCCCTAAAGATACAGCCAATCAAAACAACTTTCAATTATTTTCGCTCTGGGTGATTAGGACCGGACACCAAAATACGAGAAAGTGGAAAATAAAGGGCCTTCCGAAGATAGTCTGGGGTGATGAGGGCCCAGGCCTATCAGCGAAGGTGTCAGAGGAAGTTACGCTGACCTCCTAACAACAGTCTGCGCCGGTGCAAGCCCCCAAGCTTCACAAGGGTGCCCTCCAGTAGTGCTGTTGAGAGTGGTACAACGTCGACCTCAGGTGCCACGGGATTCCCCTCCACAGCCACCTATGTAGTTTCCTAGGAGTGGCAACTAAGGATACCAACTCGTCGTAGAAGCCAGGCGGAACAGTCTTGAGGTAAGTTCGGACAAGTAGGAGAGCGGGTATCTCTCTTCCCTGTCTTCACAGACTCTCGCACTTAACTCCCAGATCCGGAGCTTTCCTGGTCTTCCTAACGCTATTGGATTTTCTCTCTTTAATCAGACTCCTATTTTTTGACGTTTAATGCGGTCTTGGAGAGTTAACTCTCCACTCGCCTATTCCAAGGCCCTAAAATCCTAAAACGTGTTTGTGTAATTAACTTAAAATAAAACAGTTCTAGTTGATTTTAATTAGCGCTTGATTTTAAGGGCTGTTCTTTAAGTCAAAAGATGGTGGAAGTGAAACTAGTGGTGTGTTTTTTGACGCAAAAAAAGATTAATAAAACTTAACTATATGCTTATGCACTTTGTCATTGTTTTTTCGATGAAAAGTAATCTTCTACAGGGTTCAGAAGGAAACTTCAAATGAAACCTACTTTTTCTTTTCTTTTCTATTCATTCATACTTCACACTCAAAAGTTAACAAATCTATTTTATGCCAAAAGAGATGCAAATTTGTCCTAATGCAAGACTAAATGCTTGATGCAAGATTGAAAACTACTCTAACAAGAAATAAAAGTTGTTTCTGTTTATCAAATTTCCTTTTTGCCACTTACAATATTTAGATGGAATCAAAAATGGTACAATTCGTCTAAATACTAAAAGCAAAACTCAAGATAACAAAAACACTTTCATTCAGCAAAAGGAAACAAAATGAAAAGCAAGTTCAAGAGAGCAAAAACTAAAACTTTTCAAAAAGTTCACTTGAAAGTAGCAACAAAAAGGTCTTTTTGAAAATGCTTTCAACAAAAACCGACACTTCACAATTGAAACAAGCAAGAAACACTTTTTGTAAGTTGACACCCAACAAAGAATGAAAACTCAACAAAACAAATGTGTTCAAAAAGGGCTTTCGACAATGGAAGGCAGCAAGGAAAGCTTTGGTAGCAAAGACCAAAAAAAAATAAAAAAGACGGTTCCAAGAAAGCATCAAAATGACAACTTTGATGAAACAAAGAAGTAACTGGTCATAAAAATCGATTTCGTTAAGCAAACAAAAAGTCACCAAGAAACAAAGTTAAACACAAAGATTAATAACAATCTTTTCTGCTCTG
>APFE030273923.1:644-18438 GCA_000404065.3 Pinus taeda | reverse complement strand
AATGTGTGCATGCTCTTGATGTTTTATTGTTATTGATGTTGTTATATTGATGATCAACGTAGAGGAGCTTATGTATTGTGTATGTATTCCACAATAGTACATGATCAGGATAATCTCCATTGAATATGTGTTTATTATTCAAAATTTCTACATTTGGAGAACCTATCGAATGTGGTGGAGGTGTTGTTCCCAACTCCATTTGAAGATCAAGATGTCATCCAAGTATACCACTACAAATGAGTTGGTGAATGGCTGCAAGATGTCATCCATTAGCCTCATGAAGGTTGCAGGAGCATTCGTCAAATTGAAAGGCATAACCAACCATTCGAAAGGGCCCTCCTTAGCTTTGAAGGTAGTCTTCCACACATCAGAGGGTTCAATTGGTACCTAGTGATATCCTGACTTCAAATCGATCTTGTTGAAATATTTTCCCCCTTCAGTTAGTCCAGGAGGTCATCAATCCATGGGATCAGGTACCTATTACGGACAATGATCTTGTTCAGTGCCTGATAGTCAATACAGAGTCTCCAAATCCCATCCTTCTATTGTACCAACACGATCAGACTCCCACAGGGCGATGAACTCGGACTGATGTGACCTTTCTGCAGCAACTCTTGAATCTACCTCTTGATTTCATCTTTCTCCAAAATGGAGCGCCAATAGATTGGTCCATTGGGTAGCGACGCACCTGGGGTTAGATCGATGGAGTGCTTGACCTGACAATACAGAGGAACCCCTGCGAGGGAGGTGAAGATATCCTCGTACTCCTCCATGACCTTGTCCATCTGTAGTTGTCGTGCGGAGGGGCCCTGTCTGGAGGTCGTGGCCACTATCTTCTTCTTTCCTTTGAGGGTGTATCATCAAGAAAACAAATTTCCCGGTTTTGGAAATGAGCTTACTGCATTGTTTTGCAGTAACCAAAGAGATGGTGGTAGGTAGTGCTACCTCCAGTATCCTATACAACTTATTTCCCAAAGTAATAATAATAGCACGGGGCCTTGATTCATACACAACATGTCGCTTCCACAAGTATGGTTTTCCTAATAATACATCACAAACTTCAAGGGGAGCAATGTCACACAATACCTCATTCGTGAAGGGCTTGATGTTGTATGGAAGGTGACACTGCTGGCTCACGCGAAGATCCCGTCCTTGGTGAAGCCACCCGATGGTGTACAATTGTGGATGTGTTGTGGTCGGTAAGCCCAGCAACTTCACGACCTCTGCCGAAATGAGGTTCTTTTGGCTCCCGCTATTGACAATGAACTGTAGAAGGGATCCCTTTACTCACATCTGGGAGTGGAAGAGACGCTCCTCGTCCTCTGGATCTTCAGGTTCCTCCTTCTGGATCTTTGTGGTGGCAACGGTGGCATTGGCCTCCACATCGATAATCTACTTCCCTTTGTCATTCCCCTTGTTAGGTTTTGACTCAAAGTCGGAACATGCATCTGATTCTGAAAACTTTAGCTCAGCCACCAGTGATTGCTTGGCCCGACACTCAATTGTGTTGTGACTGGAGCTATTATGGAACTCACACCATTTTCATGTGTCCTTTTCAACTTTGCAACGCTGTTCTTTTCTTGCAGCTTTGGGGAGTTGTCTTGGGCTGCCCCTCCTTGGCTTTGTCCTTTGTTCTATAGTTTGGGGCACCTTTCCCTTGCTTCGGATTCGCAGATCCAAAGTCTCGCTTCTTCTGTTTAAATTTATGCCCGACCTTGACGACATATCGGTATGCTGTGCCGAGCAAGGAGATGTTCAGGAATTCTATTTCTTCCTGGATGTACTTATGTAGGCAGTCGCGATATTTGAGTATCAAATGCTACTCCGAATCTTTGATACCCAACTTTGTGTGAAGGGTATGGAAAAGATTGGTAAACTCTGGCACATCTTGGTCCCTTCCCTGCCCCAGTGTGGTCCACTTTATGTATTGACCCTCATAGCTTCCGACAGGGTAGTAATGCTCCTTGATGGCATCTCATAATGAATTCTAGGTGGGTGAGGCTGAAAATAGTGAGCTGGTATTTTCATCCTTCTGCTCACAATAGGTTTCCCACCAGTCCTTGATGTGGGGGGCTGTTTTGAGAAGAGTGAAAACAATATTTTCCCGACTCGAAAATTCATGAACAAAAAAATAACCTTCAAGAAGATTTAACCATTTATCTATGACATCTGTGTCTATCTAACCCTCTAATATGGGGATTTCAAAATTAACTTGTACCTTAAAGGGCGTGGTGTTTCCAAAGTAGTTGCTAGAAGCCGAAGCGTCACCTCCAGGTAGCCGCTGAAGGATTTGGGCAAAGTTGTCCATCATCGCGTTCCTTGGTTGCTCGAGGGCTTCTTTGAGCAAGATTTTGATAGGATCTCCTGCCCCCTCGTCTTTCTTCTCATCCTCCATGGGATGCCGTCTGGATTTGTGAGGCTGGTCTTGCAAAGGTTCGACCAGTTCAAGCCCTAACTCCTTATATCTCGACCTCGTTGGGGACATGCAAAGAAAAACAAAGAAAAAACAGACTGCTCTGATACCACTGATCCAGATTTAAGAAAGAACGCAACAAATTATAGAGATAACCATAAACAAAGAGATGCAACGGAAATAATACTTCATTTCATTAATGTAAAATACTAAAATATGCTTACAAACAACAATGGAAAGAAACCAGCTAGGGCGATGGTAACTTATCTCTGAGAAGAGATGTGGCAGCTACATGCCTCTGACTGTGTTACAATGAGGCTCGAAGGCCTATTTATTGTTGAGAAATAATGGAAAACCGTAAACATCCAAAAAACCTAACCCTAGAAGATGAAACGCCAAATTGTGTGCCTGTTTGGGTAAATTGGTACATCAACTTCCCAGGGTCGTAACTTTGGCATATGATCTCCGTTTGACGCGTACAATATCTCGTTAGAAAGATCTATCTGAGAACTACAATTTTGGGAAGAGCATGGGAACTACAACATTGGGAACTACAACTTTGGGAAGACCCATGTTGCTCCCAGTTTTCCCAAAAAACATCGTTTAGGGCCTCAAAACGGCTCCGGAAGTTCAGGACCCGAAGAACTGCTAAAAATAGTAAAGTGTGCGACAATTAAGGAAACTGAAAAGCTGAAAGGAACAATGGTGGGGGTCCAAGTGGACTTGGTGGGTGGCCACCAATATCCACCTGAATAATATAGGGGGTAGAGCACATAGAGAGGATATATGGACTATGGTATCCAACTGGCCACAAACATTACTTCTTTGTATCTGCAGCCATATTTCTAGACAGAGAAAAGGAGTGAAGTGACCTTACCTTCCAGCTGGGTTTTCTCCCAAAAGGGTTTCCCAGAGAACATATCTTGTGTATTATGTGTGCGTGAGCTGATTTTTTCATTCTCTACTTTTCTACTTGATTTAATTTTGCATGCATGTACTAATTACAGTTAATTTTATAGATCTAGAAATTAAATAAAAAGGTAATCGTGTAGAATCTCATAATTTTAATATAATATTATTAGATCTATTGTGACAAACTTTCCATTGGAATATCCATGATAGTTTACAGATCATTAAGTAACAGAGAATAATTGTAATAAGAGTAAAGAGGGAAATCCACATGGGAACAAAACCCCCCTTCTATATACAATGCTAAAAAAGAAATAAAATTGGTAGGTAGTTATGTCCTTCACCACAAGGTAGCCTTGCAGAAAGTGAAATGTCTTCTCAATGAAAGTCTTTGCGAAGATGTTAACAATCTACTCAAAAGTGGGACCCTTCAAGTCAATGACCCCATTATGTATTAATCCTTAGATGTTGTGCATGTGGATCTTAGCATGTTTTGTCCATTGTCGTTATACATGATCTCTACAAAATTTTAGTGTATTGATTGTTGCACAAGATGACAATGGGGCGATGGAATAGGATACCAAGTTTAGTGAGGAAATTCTATAACCAAATGGCCTAAATGGTAATGTTGGTAGCACCTATATATTGTTGGAAACACTGAAAGGAAGGTGAATCAATATTTATTTTCAATTGTTATTTTTACCAGTTAGATTCTTCACAATTTAATCAGAGAAATATATAATAATGATTTTATTAAGTATAAAAAAGATTAAATACAATAAATGATGAATGTTTCCAAGAACCAACTTGGACTTTGATGAGGCTCCGGCCTATCTTATCCAAGGCTCCAACCTTGCATTTAGGAGCTCCAACTCCAAGGACACCAATCACGTTGTTTTAATAGAGAATGTGTAAGGTACTTACTTGAATGTTCTTGGCATATTCTTCACTGTCTTCACCACTCCCAAAATCACTTTTGCTTCACTATGCACTTTTCCTTTATTTTCTCTACCAATGCTTTATCAATGTCTATCCATCAAATGTTCTTATTCACTTTCCATATGTTATCATATCCTCTGTCAACATTGTCACTGTGGTTGATTCACATGGTGAAGAGATATCCCATAGTTTGAAGGCTTATACCGCAATGTGAAGGCTCTAATGTATGCCACAATCTAATGGTATCGGCTACCACAATCTAAAGGTTACAATTTGTCACATTCTGAGCTAACCCTGTCTTGGTTCGAAGGTGCAAGAACAGTCTCGATGATATGCCCATCTCAAGGGCATAAAACTGTCCAAAGTCTAGAATAAGGTACAGTTTCGAGGTCCTACACCATGCCACAGTCCAATGGAGGGGTACAGACCCAAGATTTATTCATTGTAATAGGCCCGAAAACTTTCTACGATATGATACCATACTCTGAGGTAGATGCTTTAATCCTTCATTGTAATAAGCCCAAGATCGGTCATTGTCCCATGATTTCTTGCTATAGATAGCCTGAGAATTATGACATTGACACTGTGTATAGCCAGAGATATGGAAGCACAGATCTATACCATGTCACGGCAATAGCCCGAAGGTATAATTCTGACAAAGACTCAAAATGTTTGCAGTAAAAACCTGAGGTAAATGTGTACCCATGAATGCTATGTTGCCCTAGTCTAAAAGTGCAGTCTGAAAACAAAGAGCTGCTTCTTGTCTGAGTTTATTCCCACAACTCGAAAATGTAAAATGTTTGTAGGAATTTATAGGGTAAGTTCCTCGGATAGAACGCCAAAGGACATTGCTCACAAATAGATCACATATCAATACACCAATATTCTTGACGTGGTTAAAACCCTCAAAGAGGGAAATAGTCCATGGCTTGAGCCAACGAGGCCACTTCAGGCAATTCATTAATAAAAGAAATAAAATTTACATAAGCTTCTCTCATGAATGGTCACCCTACAAATGACCCTCCATGCTCTTTAAATAGAGATCATGGACCAATCAGGTGTTAAGCCATGGATCAAGTGTTGGTAATACCGAGGAGAGAATGAACCGTCATATCACTTCATGTCTAGAACATATCATGACCATTGGATTGTAAGTTACAAAAGTACATAGTAAAGAAACACACTTTACCTAACTCTACACTAGACCAAGTTATACTTGACTGTTTCCTATGTATCAGAATATCCTAACAATGTTTGTTATGTCTAAGTTCATGAGATGTGAAATACCTTTTTTTGTCTCTATGTTATATTTCGGATGGATGAGTGCAAAGAGAGGTAGAAGATCTTCTATATATAGTGTTTTTTCAATGAAAAATGGAAGAGACATGTCTTAAGGTAGGCCGACGTGAGTAGGCTTAGTTTAAGTCGACTCAAAAGCTAAATTATGCTTTTCTAACTTAAAAAATCTCGTTCTCCCTCTTCGTTGGGAATTTTAAGGCGTGTAAGGGCTCATTGGAAAGATAAAATCTTCCTCTTTCATATGGTATAAGGTTCACTATGAAATAATGTCTCTAGGATGATGAAAAATATCTTTTAATGTGATTGATCTCAAAATTAGTGCAGGACAAAATGGATTTTATTGGGAATAGCAAGTCTTTGTCAAGGATTAAGGCTTCATGGTGACATTCATTAGGAGAGCTCATCAAGTATATTTCATCAATGACAATTATTAGCCAACAATCTCCCCCTTTGTTATTGATGGAAATATTTCTCCATCCCCCCCCCCCCCTTTGACATCAATGGCAAATGGGGTGCCCAAGTACTCCCCTATTAAACTGTTTCCTTTTTCATTTTGCTCCCCCTGACATGCCGCTCCTACTCCTATGCAAATGATTATTTAATGTGACGCAAGAGAAATAACCCCCATCTTTTGGCGAAGATGTTAAAATGATTCTCATGGAAGAGGCTTTGTGAAGATATCTACAATTTGTTATTTTGTATTGATCTATTCCAACTTGATGTTTTGTTCAGCAACTTGTTCATGGAGGAAGTGATATTTGATTGGAATATGTTTGGTCTTTGAGCGCATTACTAGATTCTTTGAGAGACTGATGGCACTAGCGTTGTCACAATAGATAGTGAATGGATGTTTAGTTTCTATGTTGACATCCTTCAAAGCTTCCTTCATCCATAGTATTTGAGTACAACAATCTGCAGTAACTATATATTTAGGTTCAGCTGTGGAAAGAGATATAGATGATCTCTTTTTGTTGAGCCAAGTTACTAGACAATCTCTCATGAAGAATGCATTTCCGCTGGTACTTTTTCGATTGTCCATGCTTCCAGCCCAATCAACATCGGTGTAAGTTATCACTGTAAGAGTTGTGCTTTTGGGATACCAAATACCAAAGTTGGGAGTTCCTTTCAAGTATCTGATAATTCTTTTCACAGCCAACAAATGGGATTGCTTAGGAGTTGATTGAAATATTCCCACCATTCCTAATGCTTGCATAATATCGGGTCTTGTAGTAGTTAAGTATAGTAGAGCTCCAATTATTGACCTGTAAAGAGTTGCATCTACTAAGTGGGATTCGTCATCTTTGCTCAATTTTCAATCTATGGTCATTGTTGTGCTCATAAGTGCACACTAATTCTTCAATCCGATATCTTTTAAGCATGTCTTTAAGATATTTTGCTTGAGATATGAACATGCATGTTGTGGTTTGCGATACCTGTAGTCCAAGGAAGTAAGATAACTCACCAATCATTGACATTTCGAACACTTTTGACATATTTTAAGCAAATTCATGACTCATCTCATCATCATTGCTAGCAAAAATCAGATCATCAACATATACAATGTGACTAGTAATTTATCCTTGTCCATCTTCATGTAGAGATTACTTCCTGACACCCCCTTTTTGAAGCCTTGTTGTTGTAGATAGTGATCCAATATTACATACCAAGCTCTAGGAGATTGCTTCAACCCATATAATGCCTTTTTCAACTTACATACAAATTCTTTTCCTTCTACTAGGTCAAACCCCTCTGGTTGATCCATGTAGACTTCTTCTTTGAGTTCCCAATTCAAAAATGTTGAATTTACGTCCATTTTATAGACTTTGAATCCTTTTGAGCATGAAAATGCCAAAAACATCCTTTTAGCCTCCATATAAGCTACCAGTGCAAAGGTTTCTTCAAAGTCAATTCCTTCAATTTGTGAATAACCTTTACAAACAAGCCTTGCCTTATTTATGATGATTTGTCCATCTTTCTTCATTTTGTTTTTGAACACCCACTTGGTTCCAATTATATTTTTATCTTTTGGATGAGGTACTAGCTCCCATGTCTCATTCTTCTCCATTTGAGACATTTCTTCTTCCATGGCTTCTATCCAATGAGGATCCTTGCTTGAGTAAATTTTTCTAGTTCTATCATAGATAAGAGAACAACATCATCTTTCCTTGGTGTACTTGTCATCCTTCTTCGGGTTTCTATTCCATCATCTACATTTCCAATAATCTACTCTTCTCGATGATGTTTTTGGAGGAATTTCACTTTTGAAGGAGTTTGAGATGGTTCTATTTTATTTTCTTGATCTTTTTCCTTTTTTGTTGGCTCTTCTTCTTCAAATTCTTCAAGGATAGGATCTTCTTCATGAACTTCAATTTCTTTTCTGGAAGATCTTCATCAATTTTTACATCAATTCTTTCTACTACTTTTCTTAGTCGATTATTGTAGCAATTGTAAGCTTTGCTTCTTGTAGAATATCCAAGGAGTATTCCTTCATCGACCTGAGAATCAAATTTTCATAGTGAGTCATCATTGATCTTCATAAAGCATTTACTTCTAAAGATTCAAAGTAATTTATTGAAGCAGGTTCCCCTTTCCATAGTTCATATGGCGTCTTGTCATTATTTGCTCTTAGTTGAGTTCCGTTCAAGGTATAAACTATTGTCCCAATTGCTTGTTTCCAAAATTTGGGCTGCAAATAAGCCACTAGGAGCATTGTTCTTTCCATCTCTTGTACATTTTGGTTTCTTCTTTCTACTACATTTTGTTTGGGAGTTATAGCACGAGAAAGCTAACTCTTGATTCCATACACTTTATAGAATTCATCAAAATATTTTGAAGTAAATTCTCCTCCTCTATCTATTCTAAGGTGTTTAATCTTTGATTCTTTCTCATTTTCTACTAGAGCTTTAATTTCTTGAAACATTCAAAAGCTTCATATTTGAATTTTATAAATTATTCCCACATCATTCTAGTATAGTCATCAACAAATAAAGAAAAATACCTTGCGCCTTGTAGAGCTAGAGTTCTGGTTGGTCCACATAAATCTACATGTATGATCTCGAAAGGTTTTAATGTTGAGAACTCCTTAGTTTTGAAACAAGTTCTAGTTTGCTTTCCATGTTGACATGGACCGCACACACCTTGATTTGGCTTGATAATTTGTGGACTGTCCCTTACAAAATTAGTTTTGTTGATATTAATCTAGTTATCAAAGTTTAGATGCCCCAATTTTTTGTGCCATAACCAACTTTCATCGGATCGACTTATATAACATTTGTCTTCTTTAATTTTTCTCAAAATGTATACATTATCTAGTGTTCTTACTCCTTTTGCTACAAGTTCACATGAGGAGGATTTATTATCTCACAGTCTTTCGTACTAAAGACAACCTTGTGTACTTGGTCGCAAAGTTGGCTCACACTCAAAATATTGTGTTTGAGGCCTTCCACTAGTAGTGCATTTTGGGCTTTTCCTTTTCCATTGACGAAAGCAACAACCCCTTTTCCAGCAATCTTGGCAGATCCACTCCCGAAAGATACATTTCCATCCTTTTTGTTTAATGAGGTAAATTTCTTTCGGTCACCTGTCATGTGTCTTGAACATCCACTATCCACTAACCATTGATTCTCATCACTATGAGCACATAGAGCTAGGCCACATCTATTTATAGTGGATTCCTCCCTTTTTGATCCTTCTCTTTTGAATTGACAATTTTTTTCATCATGATCATAATCATTACATTATGAGAAAAGCTTATCATACTTAGCCAAGGGATCAAAAGAGTTGTAAGTCTTGACTTGTCCTTGTTCTTTGCAGCCAAGTGGCTTGCTTTTTTTATTCTTATATCTTGAAGCATTGTCCTTACGAGCCTTGCAATGCTTGGCTTGATGACCAAATTTTTTACAATAAAAACAATAACCAAGAAATATTGTTTGGTACCTGTTAGAATAGCCTTGACTTGAAATAGTATTCTTCCTTGGAGTTGTCCTTCCTTCATTCCTTGGATTGATAAAGGTGAAATTTTGTTCTTGGTGAGATGACTTCTCTTCTTTTGGATGACTAGAAAGAATGCTAGCATAACTTCATTGGATTTCCTCATTCACATTCTCCTTTATACTTGATGATTCTTCTTTGAAACCGATCCCAGATTTGTCATATTGAGGTCTTTGAGTATTAAGGATGTTATCAAGTGTTTGAGAACTTTGACAACTCCTTTTAACTTATTCTTAGCAAAACAATTTCAGTTCCATGTTTTTCGCAAATCTCTTCTTTCTCTTTTAGTTTATTGTTCAATAAATCTTCCCTCCTTTTTGCTTCTTCCTTTTCTACTTTGAGAGAAATAATCTTCTTTCATAAATTTTCATTTTATTCAATGGCACTCACTAGTAACTCATCCACATTTCCTTCACCTTCTTGTTCGGAGTAACCATCATTTGTGAATGCCATGAATAATACTTCTCTACTCCCAGCATAGTCATTTTCCTCATATGACTCACCATCATTTCTTTTGTGAAAAGTGATATTTTTAGTTGATTTCTTCTTGGTGATCACGAATTTATCTTCATCAAAATTGTCTTGTTTGGAGAAGAAGTTCTTCTTGTTAACTCCTTTGTTTTTTAACTTCCCCTTTATATATTCCTCGTCATCATCACTATCATATTTATGAGGACATTTTGCAGCATAGTGACCTATCCTTCCACATTTAAAACAAGTTAGGGGCCAAAAGCAAACCCTGGAAGGTTGAAATGAGAGGATACTTACCTTTTAGCTTGGATCCTTTTCTTAGATTTCGTACAAACTGTGCAAGTTCAGATTCAATATTAGAGTCATCACTACTAGTATTCCAATTCTTCCCCTTCTTTTTTAATTTTGAAGCTTTGAATGTTGCTTACTTGGAATTTGGGATCCCTTTTCTCATTTCATAAGCAATGAGAATTCAATGAAGTTCATTCATTTTTAAAGTATCTAAATCCTCCATTTCTTCAAATGCACTTACTTTGGAGTCGAAACTATCTGGAAGAGATCTCAAGACCTTTTAAATAATTGTGCTTTCTTCAATATTTTCTTCTAAGCTTTTAAGTGAGTTATCGGCTTCAGCTGTAACTAGGAGAAAGAATGATGAAATATATTCTTCATCATCCATTTTAAGACTCTCAAATTTATTTCTATGAGTTTGGAGCTTTTCCTTCTTAACTTTGGAGTCCCCATCATATAAAGCAATGAGCTCGTCCCACATGTGTTTTGCAGATTCAAAACCCATGACTTTTGTGAATTCAGAGTCAATGATTCCACTAGTTATGGAATTTAATGCCTTGGCATTTGCAATGTAATATTTCCTTCCATCTTGATTAGTTGGAAGAGTGGGAGGATATTTATATTCATCCAAAATAGATTACCATACTTCAAGTTCAAGGGACATTAAATAGGACATCCTTTTCTTCCAAAAACCAAATTTTGTACCATCAAACATGGGAATCTTTCCTGTCATTTCCTAATTCTTTATTGTGACCTGTGAATTGGGAGGCACGTTGTAGTTGGGTCGTTGAACATTTTGGGGTAGAAAAAATAGTGGTAGTACTACAAAAGTATTTTTATTGGTCAAACCTTTGATAGGATGTTGGGAAGTACATCAAATCCTCCTTTGCTTGCACCATTTTCAAACCGACAGTCAAGAACAAGTCATGTATACTCCTCTACCTACTCCTAGCTGACCCTGGGAATCCATCTCCATGGATTACATGTCAAACCTTCATTCTACCAAGCATGGAAATGACTACGTTTTCGTGGTCGTGGATAGATTCTCTAAGATGGCCATTCTAGCACCCTGCAAGAAGAGCATCACAACCGAAGCCACTGCCAAACTACTATTTGAATGAGTATGGGTACACTTTTGGATCCCATAGTCCATTATCTTAGATTGGGATAGCAGGTTCCTAAGTACATTCTGGTCAAGCCTCCATTTGTTGTTGGATACCAAGCTCACTAAGTCCACGACCTTCCACCCCCAAACTGATGGCCAAACATAGGTCGTCAACATGATGATCGTGCACATCCTGCACATGTACAACTCAAAGAATCCATGCAAATGGGATGAAATCCTCCCCTATGTCCAACATTTCTACAACAGAGCTCTCCACATCTCAAATAGCCACAGCCCCTTTCAAGTGGGGTAGGGATTCCAACCACTATGTCCCATTGATGTTGTCCTACCACTTGTAGCTACTCAGGAAAATTTGTCTTATGTCCAATCCAAAGTCGAAAGAGCTACTAGCTTCATTAAACACATTTAGCACATCCTCCAGTAGGTTCATGGCATATTTGACAGAGAAAATCCTAAGTACAAACAATGTCATGATCAACATCGGGTGCCACACAAGTTCCAGGTGGGTGACAAAGTTAGGTAACATTTTCAGAAGGAGTGCTCGGTTTGGGCCCACCGCAAGCTTCACTTGCTCTAACATGGGCCTTACACCATCACTAATGTTGTATGGGGCAATTCTTTCAAGCTCAACATTCCATTGTTCCTTGGCCTGCACCCAATATTCAATGTGGACTGGTTGCAACCAAAATTTTCTCCATTACTTGACACATCTGACATTGTTGAGCAGCTAACACAATAGAGCTCAACCTAAGTTGTATCGAATAGGCCATGACTGATAGGATCATGGACACACAGATCAAGAACACTCACTAGTAGATGATCCAACTATATTGAGTTGTCAAAGCAAGCCAACTCCTTCACCAAAGCAAGTGGCTACCAAGGACCAAGTTCAACATAAATTTCATCACCTCATGGAGTCTCTACACGCAATGGGGACCAATACTTCCTAATGGGGGAGGACTGATCCAGGTGGATATTGGTGGCCACCCGCCTATTCCACCTGGACCTCCAATTGGTTTCATCAATTTCCTTGATTATTGCATATTCTACTAATTTTAGCAATTTTTTGGGTCCTGAACTTAAGGAGTTGCTTTGACCCCCTAAATGGCATTTTTAGGCCCACAGCAAGCCCATATGCTTATTGAAAATATTGTAGTACTCAAAGAGATCTTTCTAACGAGGTATCATACACGCCAAACAAATATATATGACCAAGTTACGACCCCAGGAAGTTGGATGCCCAACTAACCCCAAAGGGGCCGACAAAATCTTGGTGTTCCATCTCCTAGGGTTAGGGTTTTGGTTGTTTAGGGTTTCCCTTTGTTGTTCAATAATAAAAATTCCCTTGAGCTTCATTGTAACACAATTCAAAGGCATGTAGCCGCCACATCTCTTCTCAGAGATAAGCTACCGTCACCCGAGCTAGTTTATTTCCATTATGTATGTAAACATCTTTTAGTTCTTTGATATTAATGAAATGAATATTTATTTCTTCTACATCTTTGTTTTTATGTTTATATATGTATTTTGTTTTGTTCCTTCATAAATCTTGATCAAAAAGGTTACCAAGCTATTGTGAACTGTGGAATACCATTTCCAGTATGTGCAAACAATGTCCACGAATGTTGTGTTTGGTGTATCACAAATAACACGACAAATGACTTAGTTACCTATGGAAAGTTTACAACCTAGAGGGGGTCATTCGATATACCCAAGTATGTGGAAGATCAGTTCGTGTTAGTGTTTTCTAGTGTGTCATGTACAATACGAAGCATCCTGATATACTTTTCATACGTGAAGCACCATCCGATATACCCAAGGGTAAGTGGAGAATGATCTGATATACTTATGTAGGTGGAATGCAATGATGTGATTAATTAATGCCTTGTTAAATTATGGTTGATTTTATTGTTTCATGTTTCATTAAAGTTTACTTGAAATATATGATGATTAAATGGTATAATGGTTTCAACTTCAAAATAATGCAACAAATATGAAATTATCACTTCCTTAATTTGATGAAATCTTATTTATGGAAAGGAGGAAATTTCAATCACTTTTGAAAAAATACAAAGATTTTACCTTCATCAAGTTTCATTTAACCAAAACACACAAAATGATTCAAAAAACATACCTTCAACATAAAGCCAAAACGAATCTGAACCATTCAGTGTAAACTATGCACAATTTGATGCAAAATCACACAACTGTAATCTAGGGACAAGACCGTGAAATGTAATCTATGCAAGAAAATTATTCAAAACAAACATAAGATGATTCCATATTAGCGAAAGGACAATATAACAAGACGACTTATGCATAACAGTACCTTCTTTCACTAATACAATGAAAGAACCAATCAAGTGTAAGTAAAGGAATTTCACAAAAATTACACAACCAAAAAAAAAAAACGTAATATGAGATTTGAATTAACAGAGAACTCAAACTCTACCCAAAAGAGAGAGGAGTCGAAATAGCCCTAAATTTCCAATTTTTCTATGTGTGTCACAGGTGAGCTATTGACACCAGTGCGATGTCACTTTGTTGTTGAATACAAACATCGCAACTTGTGCTCTACTATTGAAAGCAAAGTGTGCAGCCTGAGAAAAACAAAGAAAGAGTACAAATATAGCCAGAGATCCAAAATTTTAACTTCTCAAAGATCTAAAAATAGTCAATCAAGGTAGTGGAAGGCATAGGAAGGCACATTAAAGAACAAAATGTTCCCCATTATGGTCGCTAATTTCTTAGGCAAACAAATCTTGTATTGTGGATGAGACAAGATATCCCTAGACTCAATGATTGAATATAGTAAGAAACAAACAAACTAGTAATTCTCTCCCTAGATCAATTCTATTGAATCATAAGTAGGAATAATGGAGTATGAAATCCATACCTTTCTGTTGTAGCAGCTACAACCACCCTCCAAAATTTTTCCTTAGCTTCATTTTGGAACCTCCCTACCAACCATCCTCAGCAACATGTCTTGCACTGTCAAGTACACAAGCTTCAGTGGTTTTCTAACAAATTGTTAGCCTATGCATGATAGCTTGTTGCATCCCCCTCACAAGTTGTTTCTCCAGACTTGGTTCAGATGTGGGTTAAACAACTCCCTCAAGAAATTGCGTGATTCTAGAGGGGAACCAACCTTCCCTCCAGAAATTGTGCAATCCTAACTGGCAGCGTACTGGGCTCTAGAATTCCTGTCTATCAACCTTCATGAGAACAACTGTGCAATTTGTCCCAGCAAGACTACTCAACCCATAAATTGTGCAAATTTTGGGCAGCAGTCACCTACTTCTCCTAGAAATTGCACAATCCCTCTGGGACAGCCAGCCCATCAGCTAGCAGAAATTGCATGAATCTAACCAAGAAGCCTGTTGGGCTCAGAAATTGTGCAATACAGTCAGACAGGCTTCGTTGAGAAAATTGCGAGGTCTGACCCAAGATAGCAACTCATCTAAGAAATTTCAAGATACAGTCAAACATGCTTACTTGAGAAAATTGCGAGGTCTGACCTAGGACAGCTTCTCAGCCCAGAAATTATGCAATCCTGGGAGACAGTCACATGTTCCTCCCAGAAATTGCATACTCCCTCTGGGAGAGCCATCTCTGCTTAACCAAGAAACTACACAGATGTTCATCCCAAGATCATAGACCAATGCATGTGCCTTCAAGTTGACCAGTTCCCTTCGGGACTGAGCAAAATTGATTTGCATGCACGGACTGCTTCTCCCAAGGCAGCATGCAAAGGCATCCCTTGATTCAGGGATCTATTTTAGCAGTTGAAGGTTACATGCAAGGATCTTTTCAGAAACCTCCCACCAAGTATCGCTTTTCCTAGATTCATGGCATGTGCGTCACAACCTTGATTTTATCAAAACTCATCAACTAGATGCTACAGAGCTCATTCCTCGCATCGACCTTGCAGCTATGACATCCCACATTACATCCATGTTAAAATTGGTAACTAGGGCTGTTACACAGTAATTTGTCACCATTGGTCACCGTCCATGTTACCCTTGTTTTCGTACATTGGAGGATACATTCCGGGACCTGTGAGCAGTTACATAGCCTAAAAACATTTGCATTATGTTCCCCTGAGTATGTACTTCATGTTCCCTAAAGACACCTTCTGCAAATTATCCCTGAAAAAGTGCCCTTTTCCATTGGCGCAGGTACAAGTTCTTATCCGCCGCAATCACTGAGATACGCAAAAAAGGGGGTGCGCCCATTGGCGCTCTGTCGTAGACACACACTCGCGCAACTAAGGTTTGGTAATGATTTTTGGCAAACGCACAACATATGTTTTTTTCCTTTCAGATCATGAAGTCTTTGAGGAAAAAATCCATATGATAAAGGTCGGGTCATCTCTATCCTTGACAACTATCCTCAGTAGCTTTTCGGAGATAATGTCGATCCACAATGGGTGTCCTGGTGCATTGAATCTTCCTCCCTTCTCCATTTATAAAAGTTTGTCCTCATGCATTAAACAAGCTAGTTTTTATGAAAGGGGTTCTGGAGGATTATGCTTGTCTGGAGTGATAGTAAGAGTCTTGAAGCATAGGGAGGTTATGCTGCCGAAATCCTGAGAGAGAGAAGGTCTATTGCAAGGCATACATAGCTCCTCGCCCAGCCAAAGGAGGATTTGACGTCAGAAATTGGTTGTATTCTCTTTTGTTTTATTAATAATAATAGACGACTATCATTATGGTTCCACTCATGTGTCTTTATAATGATGATTGAGTTATATCCTTTCTGACTGATATATAGTTGCATCTATTGGATTTTATGCTTGTATTTGTGTCGTTCTTTGCATGTGCAGGTGTCTATCACGGAGATCGTGAGGATTGTGACCAGTCGAAGCGAAAGAATGGAAGCGACGACCCTTCTACGAATATAAGCGTTGGATTCGAGGTAGGCTCTCATCTTGGCCTTCATTTTGCAATTAGGAACCTGCGTGTTAGTGTTGTTTGATTGTTGCTAGACCTCAGTTAGGCTAGTGGGATCGCCTTTGTCCGCAGAGGGGATTTACCTGTTCAACAATTTGGCGACTCCACTGGGGAGAAGCGTGTTGTTTGATTTGTAAACTTCAGACGGAGCCTGAAGCACGGCCAGATAGCCTTCGAAACACTATTGCTTTGCATTAGTGAAGTAGATCAAAGCCACTTCAGTCAATCTCCGGTTTGGTTTACGGACTGAACAATTTTGAGTTTGTCTTGCATGTTGGTTTTCTCTTGTTTGCTTGCTTGGATAGCTTTCTGGATTGAATTTCTTGCTGCCTCTTGCGTCCTGGCCTTCCTAGATACTGTAAACCAAGCTTAGCTTTGGACCGCTTATTTTTTCTTTTGACTTGGCAAACTTTATTAGCGCGGCTTTTCCTTTGAAAGTCGCGCCAGTTGGCGCATGTGGCTAACTGAAAACCCGCGCCAATCCCTTCATAGCGCGAGTTACAGCCTGACAGTCGTGCCAGGGCTGTTAACCTTTTCAGTTCGCTTGTTTGCTAGCCTTCTGAGCTTGGATTTGTATCTTGCCACATCCTTTTCAACTGCTGGAGTGTGTGGGAGTCTTGTTTGACTGGTTTTGAGTCTCTCTTTTGAGAAATTCTTAATTTGATTTCCTTTGATCATTACTTGAAGGTTTGTTTCAGTCTCTTCACAATTTTGCATCTTTTTGCTTTTGTTTTTGCGAAAAAATTTCCCCCTCATTCGCCGGGGGGGGCTAAATTGTGTATGAGTGTTAATCGCCTTTGAGTGTTTTTATTTTTGATCTTTGGAAATATCAACCAATTTTCTTGATTTGCACTTGACTGGTTCTTAGATTACATTAGAATCATCTTGTGTTTGAGAATTCTCTTGCATAGATCACACTTGCATAATTAGAATTCTCATTTGTGCATAGATTACGTTTGCACACTTTTCAAGTAAATTGTGCATAAATTACAATTGCATTCCTCCTTTGAATTCCTTTTTGTCTTGTTGAGCTTAGATCACATAGCTCATAAACCTCAGTTTTTCCTTTGATTTGGAAAACTGGTTTTTGGTGTCTTGGGAACTTTGTTGTGTTTTCATTGAGTGATTTTATTCCTTTTGCTTGGTGTAGCTGTCTCTCAAAATCATTTTAAGCATTTTGTGCCATTGAAAAGAGAATCAAACTAGTATCTTTTGCATTTAATAGTTAAAAGGAAAAGAACATTTCGTTGATTTGTGTTTTCAAAAGAAAAGTCTCGTTTCCTTACCACTAGTTGCATTAGGTTGTTTGATTGCTTGAGTTCATTTTGTTTGATTGGAAAATTCCTAACCTTCTCATAGTTAGAATTCATCGAACGAAATGATGTTCTTTGGCATGTAGTTTGC
>APFE030273922.1:0-12791 GCA_000404065.3 Pinus taeda | reverse complement strand
TGAGCCTGCTTACCATGATCATAGGGGAAAAATAGGTTGACATTACCAACACTGCTAAACAAATCAGGGTAATGGCTTATGATTGCAAACAATTATAAGACAAGGGGTCTCATCATGAGCCAACTTGTTCGATTCGATTACAACCAGTGAATGGCATTGTCAACTATCTGGCCACCAAACCAGGACAATGGCTTTTAAGAAAAATAAAAAATAAAATTCAAAGAAAATAAACATATATAAATGGATTTATCTCTAGATCAATCATTCTTAAACAGATGGGATTTTGAATCATTTATGATTAAAAGGTAACCATGTCGAAACTATAGAAGTTTGCTGGCAGCAGTGGCTCTACCTGTGGCAAATGAGTATATTTTAAAAGCTAAAGCTGTAAAGTGACCCCTGCTTTATCTCTACAACTAATTAACGACTGATATAGAGTTTTGAAATATTTTAATTTATGAGAAATTTTAAGAAAATTTACAGTTGGATGATTCTGGCTTTTTATTCAGATTAATGAACCTAGTCGAACATTTCAAACATAATTCTCTCTTCTTTAATTATTTTTATTTTAATTTTAGGAAAATCTCATCCATATCAAAAAGAGATAATTGGTTCTTCTCCCGTGTGTCGCCATTGTTGTGGTAAAAACACAACCCCCCCATTATTGATGTGTTCACATCTGAAAATGGGGACCCTTTCTATAAAAAATTTGGCTAAACACCTTTTTGGATTTTTATTTAGTTGATTGCCCTACGCTTTTGTTAATTTTTCATTTTCTTTGGATTCTTGTTTTGATTGTTTTGTTAAAATCGATTTTTTATAAGCTTCTCATTGACGCTTGTTTCGCCTCATTTGGTCAACTGGATTGAAAATGGCACTCCTTTGAAAGTCTGATCACTTATGTAGCCTGGGTTAAAAAAATGTGTAAAATGTACAATATTGCATTTTCTAGATAAATTAGTTCAATAATGCATCCATTTTAAATATTAACCCGTAGTGAGTTTTTACTAACATTTTTCCATATAGCCAAATCATGAAGCAACCGGATTTTAGTAATTTACTTCAATAAATTATTAA
Source organism: Pinus taeda (assembly GCA_000404065.3). Classification (NCBI taxonomy): domain Eukaryota; kingdom Viridiplantae; phylum Streptophyta; class Pinopsida; order Pinales; family Pinaceae; genus Pinus; species Pinus taeda. The sequence goes on along the minus strand of APFE030273922.1, from coordinate 11,714 downwards.
TCTCGAAAAATCATAATTTCAAAGTGGCTATAGTTTATTTTTCATTTTATTAAAAATAGTTGTAGTTTATAAAATAAACCAAAATAAAAAAATTAATTCTTTAATATTAAATCTTAAATTAATTAAATTAATTATTATTTAAAATATAATTAAATTAAAATTTAATATACAAAAATATAAAAAATAGATTTTAATCGCATCAGAAGCTTTGATCGCATCGTGAGCTTTCAAATGACATGTTTCTAAGAACCCCGATGGACTCATACCCTTCCGACGCCGATTGCGGATATCGCATCGAGGACTTTGGCATTGTAACACGTTTGAGAAACCATACCCTCATTCCCCGATCCGATAAGTCAAGCCGTGTTGCATTAAACCATGGTGCATTAAAAGGCATAAGTTTTATAACATGCATTTTTTTAAAAAACTCACTCATACGATGGTGAATAAGTGAGGAAAGGTAAGTAAAGTAAGGTAGGTTAGTTGTTTTTATTTATTTAAAATAGTTTATATATTTAATAATAAAGTTTTATTAATTAGAATTAATTTTTATATAAATTTAATTAAAAAAAAATCATTCGATTATATTAATTAGTTTTTAAATTAAATTAAATTAGTTTTAAATAGTTAATTAATATCAGTTAGTTAAATTAATAATTATTATTAATAATTAGTTTAATTTATAAATTAACAATTAATTTAGAATTAATTAGAATTCTAATTTAGGATTTAATTTTTAATGAGAATTTTGATTTTTTTTAGCCCAACAACAGAATTTCCAGATTCATGCAGATTTGATCCATCAACTTTGGAGGCTCATAAATTGAGTTATACTTGGCCAAATGAGGCCCGGGATGGCTCATTGGAAAGAGAAAATCAAGGAGAACATTTTGGAGGAGGTTTCACCAATAGATTTAATAATTTATTGGGTAAAAAATAGGCAGAAAATCAGGCTCTGAATTTTGAAAACAAAATCAATTTTCTGAGTTATTTTCTTCAATTTCATTTGTCCAAAGCCTTTTCTAATTGCATTTCCATTGGTCAATGATATCCTTTGCCAATAAAACCATCTCAAGCATCAATATAGAGCTTATATTTTATTTTCAATTATTTATTTAAATAGAATTTGATTGAATTTGATTTAAATGCCAGCAATGCTATTTTGATTTTATTGTTGCATTTTAATTTATTTTGATTTCTTCTTGCAGGAAAACAGTGGAAGAGATATGGAGAAAAGGATTTCAAGAAATGAGAATGCTACAACAATTAAAGATTGGAATTATGAACAAATAAAATTGTATTTCACAGATTTCTCTTCAACAAACTCTCCTCTCCAAAATTCCTTTGCAAATAGTATAAATAATAGATTGCAGAATGTAATAAGGGGCTGCTCTCCTCTGCAATTCTAGACTTCTAAAAGCACTACTGTAATAGGAATTTAGAGTTGTAGGAGAGATGAGAGAAAATCTCAGGTCTGGGGATTATTGAGGATTTTCCCTTTGTATCTTGAATTATGTATGAGGGGCAAGGTTTGCACTATTGTGGCTCTAGTTTTGAAGGCAGAAGTTCAAGCAATGTAAAGGGCTGTTGGAGACCAAGGACAGAGAAATGGATGCAATAAATTGGTATTTCTAATACTATTGTTTCAAATATCAGTTTTAATTTTATGGTGACAGGAATGTGTCATTTTATTCATGTTTGTGCACTATTGTCAATATGGGTAATTTGTTTCAATCTTGTTATTATGTATCTCTATTTTTTATGGATTAATTTCTCATTTTTGAGTAACTACTTACTTTGAAATCTGTCTTACGAAACTGATTTATTGAATGGTAATGTGTTGTGAACTATTTCCACATGTCATTATTCAATTATTGGATATATTGATTTGATAATCAATATCATTTTTGTGAACTACTTCCTGAGTGTTGTTAGTTTATTATTTCAGTTAAAAGGTCTCAATAGGATGTGTTTTGATATCCATAATATCAGTTAATTGAACTATTTCATTAACCGAATATTCATTATAAACAAGACATATTTAAATCTCAATACTTTAATTATCTTGCTCTTAGTTGGGTTAGATCTATATCTTCCTAATTAAGATAGGATTTAGATTAGTTTCTTTTGCTTGTATCGTAAAATAAGCTTACATTTAGAGTAAATTCTACATTCTTTTAAGTCCTCTTCTCAAAGAGGCAAAACTTTAGTTGTGGCTTGGCTGAACCCGAATCAGCTTAAGGGTCATTCTCTTGCCTGATCAACAAGAAGAAGTGATCTGATATCCCTGTCTATTTTTAGTTAAAGATACATCATAAACCAATAGTTATAGGGAGAAGGTATCTGGATCTAGTTAAACTAGTCGGAGCCACCACACCAAACGGAAAAGGAGCTGCTTTAAGGCCCGGACCGGGTGGTTATCCACCAATGTTGTTGCAGTGATTTTCAAGGCATCAACAAGTCCCTCCCCTTCAAGCAGCCTTTATGCAAGTGGGAAAATGAAACAGGGCCCCCTTACTTACTGACCTTCCTTTCTCTTACCTAAATAGTTGTATCTTACCCAACCAACAAATGGTTCCTAGCTTGAATTATGGAGTTTAATAGACCAACAATAAAATATTTATGTAACTCTGGTCCCCACCACCTGAAAACCTTATGGCCCAGCACAGATGGAGGCATGTTAAGGATTTCTTCATTAGTCTTCGTAAAGATCATTTCAATTCATATTCATCATGGCTTCTGCTAAGCACTCATGTAGGGTCACTTGGCTTGGCAATGCAAATTGCTCATTAATGCTTCCCATCACTCAACCACCTTCAATCATATTCATTTCAATAATTTCATTTTGATTAGCATTTGTAAAATTTGTATGTGGTTTTTTTCATCAACAACTACTATTTTTTTCCTGAATTGATCATCATATTCTTCAGTAGCATTTCCATGTTCATAATCATCACCTAATAGATGATAACATCCTTGAGGTAGACTCAACATGTTTATAAAATATTTTGCATCTTTATCACCAGGTATTTCAAAAACTTGGCTACAAGCCTCATCATTGATAAGAGCATCATAATTGAGCACCTGAAACAAGAGTTATCCTCTATGCCGACTTCAAAATGTGAAAAATAATCAAATATCGAGAGACATGTGAATCCAGAACTTGATGTATTGTGGATAATTCTCTGACAGAGGTAGACATGAAATACACCAAAAGAAACACCAGTTTGAAGCCTCCTGCATGTTGTTGACTTGGTTTGAATCACAGATAATATATAGAACAAGGATATCACACATGCAGGAGTAGCTAACTTGGGTTCGAATCATAGGTAATATATAGAACAAGAATATCACACATATTCACAGATAATATATATAAGAAGAATATCACCTTGGCAAGCACCAACAAAGAAAGGCCATGGATAAGTTTTATCAACCTCTAGATTGCAATCCACCTTGGAACTTTAACCTTCAGATTCATTTTTATACCTTCATATAGGTATTTTATTTGATCATGTACCTAAAAAGGAGGGATCTCCTTGTCTACAAAATTGTTATTCCTTCTTTCTTGTCCAAATGGCTCTAGAGGCAATCAGGGGCAATGATCTATGTTATTTGAGTGCTCTATCATCAAACAATCCAACAAGGAAGCCTCCTACCAAGTACCCTACCCTCAAATAAGGGGATAATAACACCCCATACCTCCTAGGAAAAAATACAAATGAACACCAACACGTGGTCTATGGTTTCCCCTTCACATTTGCATAGAGAACAAATTCTAGGACCCTCCCCTGCCCTATTTTTTTGAACCTTTCACATCAAAACATTATTCATTAGGGCCAACCACATAAAAATCATGGATTTCATTGAAGATTTAACTTTCCAAATCTTCCCCACCACCAGGCTACTACTACTGCTTCATCATCAAAGATAGCCTTGTACCGCAAGCTAGCTGTCAATAGTCATATGGCAAGATTGTTGGACCATACAACTTTCTTGTGTGAAGAAGAAATGGAGACAACTCTTTGCTCCTAAATGCAACCAATGTTGAGTTAAAAAAAAAAATAATAATTGCTTGATTTTGTACTGAGCAACAACAAAATATAAATAATTTCCTTATGATAGAGTTGCTAAGATGGAAACTTCATCTACAAACATTTACCTATCAGGATGAGAAAATGCAAATCAAATTTCTTTCTTATTCCATAGACTCGCTCAAAAAAATATACATAATTTCCTTCTGATAGAGTTGCTAAGATGGAATCTTCATTTACAAACATTTACCTATGAGGATGAGAAAATGAAATCAAATTTATTTCTTACTCCATAGACTCCAACTGCGAGATAAAAAAAAAAAAACACATCAAGTTTTTTTTACCCCAACATGCCAACAAGTAGCAAGCCCCAACTACATAATATAAGAAAGTAGTAGGTATCCAAAAGGCCTGAAGGGGATCTAATGGAAAGAAATGACCGTTGTTAAAAGTCTTCCAATCAATATATAAATATATAAATGTAGATTTATTATTATTTTAATTGGGAATCTTCAATTAAATAATAAAATTTAATTGCGTCTCTCTCAATCTAAATTGCTTATTAGTATAATTCACTACCTTCATATGTCTTGCATTTTTTAACAACATTGTAACATGTGGATTAATTTCCTTTTTGGTGCATAATCTCTTCCTTTTAGTACAATATGGTGCACTGGCCCAACCCCTATATATCATTACGACAAACTAAGAATAACATAGAAGATGAAATGTTGTACAAACTAGCATATTTTTAAAACAACTAATCGAACATCAATGCCTTAACTTTTTCATGAAGATATCATATTGAGAATGTTTGAAAAATGGTGGGAAATCTAGGTAGCGACTATCTCTCTTCTGGGAGGGTGATGCGGAAAGAGTGATAAGATTTCACTGTTTTGAATTTTTTCTTGTTAAGTAAGAAAACCAATATTAATGGAGATATAGGTATATTTTACTAAATTTTGTGAAGTGACTAAATGTAGCTTAACCATTCACCTTAATATGTTTTTTACAATATAATTTCATAAGTCTATTTAATATCTTCATTATCATAAAAATCAACCTGTATCCTTCTTAACTCCACATCTACCACTCTTATAGGGATGAAATCTAATTATCCCTCTGAACACTTGGTAGACTTGGAATTAAGATGGATCTAAGTTGATAGAATTTCCCCTTTAAATAGTCTATGTTCACATGAATACCATGGGTTATCATAAACATGGAGCTTAAAAACTACTATTAGTAATTTATAAAAATTAATAAAATTAATAATTGATCTTTATTTTAACCAAGCTAAAATGTTTAAGTGACATTAAATTACAAAATCCAGTTTTACTCTTGATCTACCAAGCCCCGAGAGGAATCAAGTGTTTTTTCACTCTATGCTAATTTGCATATTACGATATTTGATCCCTCTCAGCGCTTAGTAGATTCAGAGTAAAGATGGATCTATGCTGGTTTAATTCCCCCCTTTAAATAGGTTACATTCCATGTGAATACCATGGGTCAATACCATGTGCCATTTTTATTTTTATTAATACTAATATTAGGGTTAATAATGTTTTTTTTGCATGTTATTAATAATAATTTGGCCCATATGCTTCACCTAAATATAACACATTTTTTGAGTGTTCCTAAATATAGGGTGACTTATGGAGTAAATATAAAAGAATGCTTTATTTATTTAGCATACCTCTCGCTTATTTATATTTTTATTAATTTAACATACTTCTTTTATAAATATGGTATTTGGCCGATAGGATTCACTTAAATAAAACTTTTTTCTTAGCCTTCTTAAATAGAAAGAGGGTTATGGACTAAATATAAAAAGAGGTTTTATTTATTTACCATATCTCTAGTTAATTTATATTTTTATTTATTTACCATACCTTTGGAGTAAGTATAAAAGAGGTTTTATTTATTTACCATACCTCCACTTTATTTATATTTTTATTTATTTACACCTTAAGGTGACTTATGGAGTAAATATAAAAAAACATTTTATTTATTTACCATACCTCTCGTTTATTTATATTTTTTATTAATTTACCATAACTCTTTTATAAATATGGTATTTGGCCCATGTTATTCACTTAAATAAAACCTCTTTTTTGAGCCTTCTTAGATAGAAAGAGAGTTATGGACTAAATAAAACAAAGAAGTTTTATTTATTTACCATACCTCTAGTTTATTTGTACTTTTATTTATTTACCATACCTTTGGAGTAACTATAAAAAGAGGTTTTATTTATTTATTTATGATACCTCCACTTTATTTATATTTATTTATTACCTTTGTGTTCCTATATAAGTGAGCTAGGAGAAATATTAAAATATTTTATTATTTACCATGACTCTCATTTATTTATATTTTTATTAATTTACCATACCTCTTTTATAAATATGGTATTTGGCCCATAGGATTCGCTTAAATAGAACCTCTTTTTGAGCCTTCTTAAATAAAAAGAGGGTTATAGACTAAATATAAAAGGAGGTTTTATTTATTTACCATACCTCTAGCTTATTTATATTTTTATTTATTTACCATGCCTTTGGATTAAGTATAAAAAGAGGTTTTATTTATTTACCATACTTCCATTTTATTTATATTTTTATTTATTTACACCCTTTTCCATTGATGAGAACGAGATTTGAAAATAGGGAGCTGTTCACAGAATAAATCAAGGCGATTCAGACCAAATACAACCTCCCAAACTAGAAAAATGGGTGATTCCAAATGAATTTAACATTGCAAAGTAGAAAATCGGGCGATTGTAATAGAATATAACCTCCCAAACTAGGTGAATCAAGTCAAATCATTCTTTTCATAATTTATCTGCCCCTTTTTTGGGCTAAAATGAAAAAAATAGTTATTTTTAAAATAAAAGTTGGGCTAAATATATGAAATGGGTGTTTTATAAAAATTTTGCCCCTCTATAATGAAAAACGCCTTAAATTTCACCATTGGGCTAAAATTAGCCCCTAAAACTTACCATGTCTGGAATACTAAGTTTCGAGATGTGGCATTTTCAAAGAACACCAACTTCAGTAAATACAATGAATGTATTGTGTTTAAAGAACAAATGAAGTCAACAACTACAAAAGAATTGGAAGAAAAGGCACGAAATAAGTTGAACAAACATAAAAAGATTGTTATGTGTGGAAGATATTGCTAGTATGCCCATAGAATTATGTCAGAGCAGTTCCCAAAGGCATATTTGAGCATTATCCATGATAAAATGGACAAAACAAAGATTTCAATCCCAAGGCTACGTGTCAAATCAAAATCTATTGTAGGAACAAATCTAGGTTTGACATTGACAAGTATGCTTACACATGGGCATAAGACAAGAGGTTTTGGTCATTTTTCCCCACCAATTGTACATATGGGATCACAATTTACTATTACATCCCTTGCAAATTTCTCAAGGGACCTTGAAGACCCAAAAATGGGTATGGATGGTGATCTACTTTATGAAAGTGGAAGTTCAAGAAACCCACTTGCAAAAGCATTACTTGACACATCCATTTACTCAAAATGTCAAGTATACAAGGACTATTTTATATCTCATGGAAGATCAAAAAGTAAAAAATGTTGATTTTAAACCTCTTCCTCCACATTTGTTGTTACAGTTGGAAAATGCAACAAGTCATAATAAGAATCGATGTCTTTTCATATTTCTATCGCTTTTAACTACACTTGGTGTCTTCATCACTATTGAGGTTGGGTTCTTGCTTGTGGGGCACACCCATGAAGACATAGATGGAACCTACTGAAGAATGTCTTCCAACCTAAAAGGTAAAGATATTTATTCTTTACCTAAAATGATGGATACATATCACATAATTTAAGAAAATTGATTGTTTCCACCTACACTTATTGACAAGGGCTATGACTTCAAAATTTTCATTAATGGATACATCAAGGAGGGAAAAATGCACTTGTTGGACATCTTAATGTCCAATACTTCCAATTTTTTGTACTTAATGATGTTCTAGTAGTAAGGTACAAAGAATCAATTAGAGATATTGAGCGGTATGAACCAATTGAGTTATGGAATATAGATGATGAAGTTCGACCTATAATTCCCATAGGGAAGCCATCTTTCTTAGCTTCCAAACACAATTATGTCTATTTAAAAGAACTAAAGGAAGGGATAACATCATACATAAAAATGTTGAAAGACGCTATTGGGAATGAGGATTCACCAATTGTTACAGAGGAATGGAAAAATAAAGTAGTGTATTGGGAAAAAGTTCTTGATACATTAGATGGAACCTATAAGGATCATACAATAATAGATGGAAGTGATTCATCTTCTGAGGATTTCTGGGCCAAGACAAGGCACATTGTTGATGTTGATCGTAATGCAATCCAAGTAATCTCAAGTATTATGGATGGAGATTTTTATAATGCAATATATGAACCAGTATATGTTGGACCCAAATGAAACAAGCCAAATCCAACATTCAATCTAATGATTGGTGTTGAAAAAGGAAAGATGTTGTTAGTTAGATCAGGAAATGATGTTGCAGGAGAGATGATTTGGATGGAAAAATCCATCTCAGATATACTTAGGGATAATGACAGTGAGAATCTTCATGTAAAGGTCGACTGGTGGAAGCCTATGTCAAAGAAATACAATGGAAAATTTTTAGAGAAATATTGGGCACCAAATCTGATGACACAAAAATTGGCTCTATTCCAATTAATACCATAGTGTGGGCATGGATGTTGAAGAAAGAACATTGCAAGAAGACCAAGATAAATAAGTATGGTGTAGAAGCCATTCTTGATATACTTGAGTGAATATCTTAGGATTAGGTTTATATGATTCATGAATGTAATTTCTTTTAAGCATCTATTAATATACACTTAGACACACTTTTCTATATTTGTTGTATATCAAATATTCTCTTCATATTATTTTTGGAGGAGTTTTATATTATTTAATATTTCAATGTAATCATGTGTTAATACAAATTACATGAGTTCCATAAAATATTTCAGTTTCCATAAAATATTTAAGTTTTCAAAGCTTTATTTAACCAACATGACTTCTCACCATATCAAATATGCATAATCAAATTCAATAATGCACTTAAAAACATCTTCTAGACTTGGTCTATTAAAACAATAGTGGAGTACCTAATTAGTATTCTATTTAATATAAATCATTTAAACACTTAATGAATAAATGCTACACACTTGTAATAATGTTTGAGGTGATTTTTCCTTAATTTTGCTTATTATAATTGATATAAATCAAATTTGCTATTTTGTTGCACTCTAATTTATAAAAAATCTATTTTTATCATTGAACAACACAACTAGAATTATAAAATATTCCTCTTATAGATTTTGAAGTGGTGCCAACATTGTACTAGTATAATAAATTTGTACTCAACGTAGGAAAAGTAGTTAGTGTCAATTTAAAATGGTCAATAATAGTAAGAAAAACAATATTAATATATTGTTGAATAACTTTATAGGTAAGATTTTTTTTACACAATCTAGTATACATGGTCAAATTTAATACATAAATATAAATGTTAATGATAACAGAAATAATGTAAGGAACATAAGTTTTAGATGAATGTTAATATGTTCTTTTCAATATAATATCCTTAAACACTACAGGAATATAAACTAAACATTTGTAATAAATATCTTAGTCAATTTTCTCTCTTTCCTGTTGTATTTGAAAATAATCAAATTGTACTACTTTGTTACTATTCTAATTCGTGATTGATTTTGATCATTATGGTCAATAATAGTAAGAAAAACAATATTAGTATATTGTCAAATAACTTTATAGGTAAGTTTTTTTTTTGCAAAATCTATTATTCATGACTCAAATTTAATACATAAATATAAATGTTAATGATAATAGAAATACTGTAACTAATCTAAGTTTTAGATGAATGTTAATATGTTCTTTTCAATATAATATCCTTAAACACTATATGAATAAAAACTAAACATTTGTAATAAATATCTTAGTCAATTTTCTCTCTTTCTTGTTGTATTTGAAAATAATCAAATTGTACTACTTTGTTACTATTCTAATTCATGATTGATTTTGATCATTAAAATGATTAATAATTGAGACGAGAGGCTCATTTTACAACCCAATATTGGGGGAAAAATAAAAAATTATGTTCTAAATAGAAAAATAAAAGAAATGAATATTTTGTAAAGTAATTAGAAGTATATAAAATGTGTGAATTAGATGTTTAAATTTTATACTTTAAAAAACAATTCAGCTAGAGATACAAAGAAACTATTTGAAGATTTATGTTAACTAATTTATGTCAATATCAACTTCATATATATTTATATATAAGAAAAAGTTTTTTATAGTTAAAATTTTTATTTGGTCGTATACATACTCTATTTAGCATTCAAAAATACAATTTCAACAATGAAAAATAACACATTGTATCTTTCATTCAAAATTTTTGCATGTGAATAAATTTGATCCCTATATTTGCACTTAAAATGGATCTATGATGGTATATATTGGACACATTACTATGATCATTTGTCATTAAATAACTTTATACTTAATATATAGCTTGCATATCAATCTATTATTCATTAAGTAATCCTCAAGTTTTTAACATAAAAGTACAAATAATCAATAAAAATAAATTATGCTACTACTCGCATTAACCATTTAATTTGATCTTAAAAAAATATTTTCTCCTCAACTCTAAAATGGTGCAAATTTCCTACAATAGTATGTAATGTTGATGGCGATAATGATGATTATCATCCACTAAGACCAAATATGGTATATAAGAAGGTAAAAACATATTACTAAATGTTATTTTGAATTTTATTACTATGCTAAAAAAAAATTAAAAGAAGTGTTTCAAGATCATCATAATTTTGTTTAGTTAAACAATCTCTAAGGTTGGTAGCGTCAAAAATATTTTGAAATTTAATTCCAATATGAGTATAAACTAGATGATCTATGACAGTTTTAAAATATTCAACCATATTATTAGTGTTGCAAAGGTGATAGCCTTTTTATTGTGCTAACACTCTTTTAGTAATAATCATAACTTAACACATACATGATATTTTACTATATATCGGATTATAATTAAATGGGTTAATAATAGCAATAGACACATCATTATTTCCATAAAATAACCATAACACACTTATCTTTTAATATAAACCATAAAAATATTAAAAATAGATAATGTAAGGAATCCACATTAAGATGTGAAAGATTTTCTTTTGCAAGTTTATATAGATTTGTTTTATAAATTTTATCATGATAATTTTTACACAAAAAATGGTGAATATCTACATTAAAATTAGTGAATTAAGTGAATTTCTAATTCCTCATTTCGAAAAAATTTAATCTGGTTGAAGTTCTAAATAATGGTATATATTGGACACATTACTAGCATCATTTGTCACTAAATAATTTTATGATATATATTAATCTATTATTATTTAAGCAAGCCTCAATCCTCTTACTCGCATTAACCATTTAATTTGATCTTAAAAAAATATTTTCTCCTCAACTCTAAAATGGTGCAAATTTCCTACAATAGTATGTAATGTTGATGGCGATAATGATGATTATCATCCACTAAGACCAAATATGGTATATAAGAAGGTAAAAACATATTACTAAATGTTATTTTGAATTTTATT
>APFE030273917.1:11292-54963 GCA_000404065.3 Pinus taeda | reverse complement strand
GGTTCCCAAAGGTGAACATCATGTTGGATATTATCCTTTAAAGACCCTATGAACACATCAATCCTATGCTCCTCTAGAATATCTTTTACCCTTATGTTCAATTTTTGCAACTCCTCAATGTGCTCCATTATTGAACCATTTTGTTTGAGACTTACCAATTGGCTAAAAAAAGTGTTGCTTTTTGTAACCTCATAATGTGCTATCAATCCTTCCATAAAAATTTCCCAAGTGATAAATTGTTTACGAGAGCAAAGCCATTGATACCATACAAACTGATTTGGTTCCAAATATAAAGTTTCCGTACGTACCTTTTGTGTGTTTTGCACATTATTGAGATCGAAAAATTGCTCCATTTTGGAATATCCATGTTGCTGGATCCTTGCCATCAAACTTCCTCATATCGATTTTTGGAATATGATGGGTCTTCTATCCCACATTAGAGTCTATGGAATCATGATTAACATTTCTTTTGTTCTCATCATGAGTTTCCTTTACTACCCTTTCACCCTTAGTGACCATTTCTTGTAGCAACTTATTCATATTCATCTTCAATTCGTCCATGTCTGTCTTCAAATCTGTCTTCAAATCGTCCATGTCTGTCTTCAAATCTATCTTCCAATCGTACATCTTAGCTTCCATGCCCTTTATCGTAGATTCCATGCCATTTATCTTAGCTTCTGTTAGCTTTTGTGAGGCTGACATTTTTTTCACTTGGTCTTGTAATTTTGATATATCATGTAGCATTTCTTACTCTTCTTCATGAGTCATGCTAGAGCTTTCAGGTTCCTTACTAGGTGTTTGCATTTTATTTCCTCAAGGCATCAGTTACCGATAATAATTCTCTACTAGCCCTTTGAATTTCTTCAAAATAAATTTTCAAACCAATCTTAAGCAAACATTTAGAAGAATCTACACACCTTTTTTTCTTTGTAGGAGCTCGATATTGCCTCTGATGTATCTCTATACTTTCAGAAGATCCAGTTCTGAAACTACAACCTCTGGTAGCCCTCTGTGTCCTCTTTCCAATGCCACCAGTCTGATCCAAATTGGATTCTCCAAGGAAGAGTTATGTGAAATCTCCCACAATGACGTGATTATAGACTGGTTCAGTAGAGCGAACTTGTACGACATGCCGCGAGTTACTGTTTTGACCTTTAGCTATGAAAAATATATAGAAGAAACTACAATCCATCCTCTTTATGTACCTTCTTACGAAATTTCAATCCAATGCTCAGAGAAAAAGTTATGACGATTTTCCCCAGGTCACCTGTTTGGAATGTAATTCAGGAGTTTGCAAAAAGATCAACTTCCTCAGATTATATCTCCGGAAATATAGTACAAAAAGCTTTAAAATTCTAACCCAAGATTAAGCGCGATGTCTTCTCAAATGGGTTTTTTTGTAACTTCTGAAACGTTGCAGAAAAATAGTTATAGTGAAAATGCCACGATAACCTGTTTGGAGCAGCGAAACCCTAGAATCCAAAGCTCTGATACCAAATGTTATGAAACCAGCTGAAGAAAAGATAGAAAAGAGAGATCAAAGCCTTAGAATTCAGCCTCTTCGAGGGGAAACCTCCTTTACATTACATAAATGAACAATTCTTGGATGATTCAAATGAAAAGACCTCCTCTCTATATATAGGAGTCTAAGGAGTCATAACATAATCAGAGCCTACTAACAATAATAATGTAAGGGCACAATAACAACAATAGTGGGCTTCTATGGGGCACAATAGTAACAATATGGGCACTACATGGGTACATCAATATAATAAGGGGTATAACTCAATAGTAATGGGGTAATCACTAGTATTATAGGGACCCAATAGGGAACAATAGTACCAGCAACAAAGGATCATTTAAGAGTCAAATTAACTGGAAAACAAACGAAAATCAACCCAAATTTAAGGTATCAGGCGAAAAAAACGCGAATGAACAAGTTGGTAGATCTAAAATTGAATTAAATAACAGACCAGCTATATAATTTTGGGGATGTGGAGGCCCGCATTATGTCAAAAATTGTTCATAGCATAGAGGAATTGATTAGATATCACAGATACAAGAAGTGTCTATGGTGGGAGAAGTGGCGAGAAGCATTCCTAAAATTAATACCGCCCTCGAAGATCATCAGGTAGAATTTTAGCCAACTATGGCTGAATTTGAAGGTAATATTTTTTACAGATCTGTATCTATTTTGATAGATCCAAGGGCTACTCTGAGTTATATTAGTCCCAAAATTGTAGAATAGTGTAAACTGCAATCAGTGAAATTTAAAAATCCATGGTTAGTACAACTAGCTACAGGTGCCAAAAGAAGAGTTTTGTCCAAGGTCAGTGATTTCCCTTTAAGTTTAGCTAACCAATTATTATGGTAGATCTTAATGTGTTACCCCTGGGGTCCTATGATGTCCTTATAGGTATGGACTGGCTGGAAAAGCACTGGTCCCTTATTAAATGTAAGACCAAAACCATTAATTACTAGGATGAGAAAGGATAAAGGCAGGAAATTCATGTTATTCAAAAAAATCTGCATATAAGACCTATAACAGCTTCCCAATTAGAAAAATGCATTAGAAAAGGCTGCCAAATCTATGCAATCCAAGTGGGGTATGTTGATTCTAAGAGAACTTTGTTTCTATAAAAACATTCCAGTGATACAAAACTTTCTGGATGTATCTCCCGAGGAAATCCCATGTCTACCCCCAAAAAGATACATAGATTTTACCATTGAGTTAATTCCGAGAGCTGCCCCAGTCTCCCGAGCCCCTTACTGCATGAGCATACCAGAGCTAACTAAATTAAAAATGCAACTACAAGAGCTACTTGATAAAGGGTATATTCGACCCAGTGTGTCCCCTCGGGGAGCCCCAGTGCTCTTTGTCAAGAAGAAGGATCGAACATTGAGGATGTGTATGGACTACCGTCAGTTAAACAAACTGACCATTAAAAATAAATACCCCTTACCCCATATTGATGAGTTGTTTGATCAAGTAAAGGGTGAAACGTCTTCTCAAAGATCGATCTTCACTCTGGATATCATCAAATCTGGATAAAGGAGGAGGATGTAGCAAAGACAACATTTAGAACTCGCTATGGACATTATTAGTTTGTGGTGTTGCCGTTTGGACTAACTAATGCCCCGACAACTTTCATGTGTCTCATGAACAACATATTCCATCAATATTTAGATAAGTTTGTACTAATCTTTATTGATGACATATTAATCTACTCTCGAAACATGGAGGAACATAAGGAACACCTCCGTATTATTCTGCAAGTCCTAAGAGAGCACTAGCTGTATGCCAAATACAACAAGTGTGAATTCTTTAAGGAACAAATCCAGTACTTAGGACATGTCATCACCAAGGATGGCATCACAGTAGATCTGAAGAAAATAAGAACCATCATGGAATGGCCAGTACCAAAAGACGTAGCTAACATAAGGTCTTTCATGGGTCTAGTTGGATATTATAGGCGATTTATGGAAGGATTTTCTAGGGTGGCATACCCTATTACTTCCTTACAAAAGAAAGGGAAGGTTTTTAGATGGACCCCTAACTGTCAGAAGAGTTTTGATCAACTCAAGCATCTACTTCCCACTGTACCCATTTTAAGCATCGTAGATCCCAACAAAGACTATGTTGTTTGTACAGATGCTAGCAAGGAGGGTGTAGGGGGAGTATTAATGTAAGAAGGTAGAGTAGTAGCTTATGAATCAAGGAAACTTAAGGAATATGAACAAAAGTATTATGTTTATGAATTAGAACTAACAGCGATGATCCATGCCTTAAAAAATGTGGTGGCACTACTTAATGGGTAATAAATTTCTGTTATTGACTAATCATCATACTCTAACCAACTATTTTAAGAAGCTCGCATTAAATGCTAGACAAGCTCGATGGGCAGATTTCCTAAGAGAATTTGATTTTGAAATCAAGAATTTGAAGGGGAAAGAAAACTGGGTTTTTGATGCTCTAAGTCGAAAAGTAAATTGTTTATATGAAATTTCTTTCAGTGAGTCACAAACAACTTTTTATGAGCAGATTCGTGAAACTGCCATGCAAGATTTGGTATATAAACATTTGTGGTAGCAAGAAAAAGTTCCAAACAACCATGGATAACAATTAGGATACAAGGTAAATTCCAAAGATTTGTTGGTTTATAGGAAGAGGTTGTATGTGCCTAACGAAAAACATCTTAAAAATTTAATTTTAGCTGAATTTCATAAGATTACTTGTGCAGGCCATCCAGGATACCAGAAAATGATTTATGCTTTAAGAAAGGAATTCTTCTGGTCTAGAATGAAAAAGGAACTCGCGGAATATTTAGTCAGATGTCTGGAATGCCAACAAATAAAAGTTGAGCACCAACATCCAGTCGGTTTACTACACCCCTTACCGATTCCTGAATGGAAATGGGAAACCATATCCATCGATTTCATCATCGGACTACCTAAGTCAAAAAATAAAAATAACTCTATCATGGTAGTGGTAGAAAAACTAAGAAAATATACTCATTTTATACCAGTCTAGTCAACTTTCAAAGCAGTACAAGTTGCCAACATTTTCATGCAACATATATTCAAGCTACACAGAATACCCAAAATGATCACCTCAGATCGTGATGTGAAGTTCACATCAGCCTTCTGGAAGGCCCTTTTTGAAGGATTGGGCACACCACTACACTTTAGCACTGCCTATCATCCTCAAACGGATGGACAGACAGAGCAAGTAAACCAAGTGGTTGAGGATATGTTGCGAACTTATGTTATGCAACAGCCATTGAGATGGGAAGACTGCCTACACTTGGTAGAATTTTCTTATAACAATAGATACCACATGCTCTACAGATGAGTCCTTTTGAAGTATTATATGGACGTAAGTGTAAGAACACCCTTGAGCTGGAGT
Organism: Pinus taeda; assembly: GCA_000404065.3. NCBI lineage: Eukaryota > Viridiplantae > Streptophyta > Pinopsida > Pinales > Pinaceae > Pinus > Pinus taeda. The sequence goes on along the minus strand of APFE030273917.1, from coordinate 50,057 downwards.
GGGCCAGAGGAAAAGTTGATGTTAGGACCCGATATGCTTGAGGAAATGGAGGAAATGGTAAAAAGAGTACGAAACAACTTGAAGGCTGCTCAAGACTAGCAAAAGAATTTGGCTGATCGAAAAAGGAGCTTCCAAGAATTTCAAGTAGGGGACCATGTTTACATTAGAGTTTGAGCTAAGAAAAACACATTACAATGGACAGGTTGTGCTAAGCTAGCACCCTGGTTTAGCGGGCCATTTCAAATCTTTACTTGGATCAGGCCAGTTGCTTACCAACTTGCCTTACCTAGCCACATCCGTGTGCACAATTTCTTCCATGTTTCTTTACTTAAGAAATATATTTATGATCCTAAGCACATAACCAATTGGCAAAACATTCAGGTAAAATATCCAAGGAGATTTTTTTTTTTATATAGATTTATTAAAGGAGCTAATTGATGACTTAAGTTGTTTTGTTGCAATGTAGGTCGAACCGGAAGGTGAGTTCTTAGTCGAACCTCTGGGTATACTAGATCGGAGAGAAGTAACGTTGTGGAAACGGGTTATCACCTAGGTTAAAGTGTAATGGAAGCACTATGAGCCTGAAGAGGTCACCTGGGAAGATGAGCAGGTTATGAAGGAGACCTTTCGAAATTGTTTTTAGAAGGAAAACATCAGGATGATGTTACATATTAGGGGGGAAGATGTCATATCCACAGACAATGTAAATATTTTTAATTACTGCAGTTTGGACAACTATTTATTTTTCTTAATTTTAAAAATACTATTTGGAAGTTAATATTTTTTGAGTAAGGATACCTAATATCAATAAATAATATTTTACTAAATAATCAGTTAGGAAAACGGTTACATATTCCTAACTAAGTTCTTGAAACTAATTTCTTGAATATTTAATGAAGAGATCAAGAGGATAAAGGTATCTGAGATCCAAAGAAAAGAAAAGAAGAAGAAACAAAAAGAAAATATTTTGCTAAAAGTTCAGGCAGTCATGTATGGCCATGTTTGCTTTGGACGAGAGGGCATGGAGAATGTAAGTCTCTTGAAATAGAGAGTTCCTGTGAACAATGACAACTCGGGGGAGTCTATTGACGTAGTCTCATGGGTGGGAGGCAAATATATAAATAATTTCAGGTCTGAATGCAGGACTGAATTTAGGAGTATTTCAAGCTAGATAACTGACCAGATAAGTTATAATATATGTTACTTGTTAAGATAGATTTTAATTTTTTTATGGTTAGAATGCTTACATTAATATGGTTTTAAATGTTTATTTATGTTTAAATAGATTTTTTATATTTTATAAAGTTTTATACATAAATTTCATAATTTAGAAAGTTTTTAATTTATTATTATTATTTATTTTAAGGTCACGGTCAAGTGAGATATTAAATTGGTGTATGAGACTTGTCACACATCTTACGGATAGTAAAAAAAATAAAAAATTACTTATACCTTAAAACATTACTATATTAAATATTAATTTGAGCACATAATTATTCATACAAATCTTTAATCATGAACTATTGTATTAACGACCCTTATTACAAATATAATCATAGAAATCTCGGATTACAAAAAAGTTACCACTCAAACCATGGTTTCAAGGTTTATTATAATATAGGTTGACATAAGGAGAGTTGTCCATTCCACATGGTGGCTCTCTGTTCAAGTCCACTTGTCCTTTATACTTTACATTTATTAAACTTTGGTACAAGTGTAAATGTCATCGGGGTAGGTTTGCCAGTGCCACTCCACATTACTCCTTGCCTGATATTCGTTTGTGATTTGCATTAACTTGGTTGATCGATGTTCAGCCTAGGTGGTACTTTGCTAGAGTTAATACTGTCGAACTCTACTCATTGTAACGTTGGGATCCACTCCAAATCGACGGCCTTGGCTTTGGTACTGGAATGGACAACATAGATGAAACTTGGGGTTTCTAACCCTTATTTCAGTATGGTTTCCATTCATTATACATGGTTTGGTTGAGCAGTATTCTGGAAATCTTGTTTCAGTTTGGGGTTTTACTGAGAGAGTTCTTGAGAACCTCTGAGAGACCATGATTCCAATTTAGTGGAGATTAGAGCATTAACCACATTTAATGATTAACCATATCCATTTTCATTAGCAGTCTTGTCGGTAGAGGGCACATGGTAAGATTAACTGTCAATTATGGTGTTTAATCAGCGTAGTTTCCAAATGGTTGGCTCGACAGTTACGCGGAGGTGAGGTCACATGCAACGTGTTGGAGTTCGTGGTTAAGGTTTGTTGTGGTGTCCACCGTTTCGATAAACTGTAGCATGTCATCACCGGAGTGTTCACATGCTGTGTTGAATGTGACAGTTTACACTGTGGTCTCCACTAACTGTCGTTAATGTGTGTTGAAATGGGAGGACTGGCCAGCAGGCTAGCCCTCCTAACCCCCAACTTCAAACCATTGTAAATTCAAATATGTACAGTAAATTGTATAAGTTAAGAAACATGTGTTGGTATAGTGGTAAGAATATTGGTTTGCTTGGATCAGGTCCCAGGTTTGACCCCCTGGCCTACCACGAAATGTTTCACAATGTGCACTGAGCCGACCTTTGGGGAGGGACACATGGTAACCTTTGGGCTTGCCACTTGTCCCCTCCTCATTGGTTCGTTCTAAACCAATAATAATATGCCACGTCACCAACCTAAAAACCAACCAAAACTTGACACTTGTCGAACTGTGATTGAGCATTGACCGAAATTTTACCTTGCACAGTCACCTTCCACGTCAGTAGTATGGAATTCTCATTGTAAAGTGACTGTGCATTTTTTTTTTAGTTTCTTCTATTTGGCAAAGTGGAAACAATTCAATATCTTGCTCATACGAACTCGGTTTTCAGTGAAATGAGTTTCATTGGGATCATTTTTCCAAGACAGACACGATTATTCAGGTTTCGAGCCATTCTGAAAACTTTTATTTTTGAGATAAATACTGAGCCCTAATCATTCCTCCCCACTAGAAGCCTTTTGGACCCCAAAAAATACTATAAATTGTTCATTAGGTGACGGTACAACTCCCTCACCTTCTCAATCTACAACCATTTGGCTTTAGAAGGCTTTTATCCCTTGAGTCCCACTCTAAGGTATTCAATATTCCCTCTCTTTGAAGTTATGGTTCTTCTGTCAAGTATGAGATCCTGCTGAAGTTCATCAAGATATTCTGGTGAGAAATCATCTATTGATGGTAGTTTAACATGCTCTCCTTGATCATCAATCAAAGGAGGCTCAAACAATCTCAAATTTTCAACATTAACAACAAAGTATATTTGCATATAAGGAGGAAAATCTAGCTTAAATGAATTGTTACCAATCTTTTCCAGAATTTTAAAAGGACCATAACGAATTGGCTTAAGCTTTTTACCTTCCCCTTGAAGTCTCTTTTTGCTAATATATAACCAAAATTCATCTCCAACTTGAAATTTTTGATCAATACGATGTTTTGCATGCCTTGCCTTGTAGTTGCTCTGACTTCTTTCAAGTTGTTCCTGCACTGTGTGATGTATCAACTAAATTTTCTCTATGAAATTCCTTGCCTTATCGATGTCACTGTGACCATCGATGGTGGCATATTTCTCAAAGATGAAATCCAAAGGCGATCTTAGAAAGTACCCATAAACATGCCTCAAATGGCAATGTGTTTGTGGAAGAATGCTTTGCCCTATTGTATGCATGTTGTATGTAATGCAATTGTTCATCCCACAACTTGGGATGTTTGCTGCAATATCCTCTAAGAAGATAAATGATTGTCTTGTTAACCACCTCGGTTTATCCATATATTTGTGGATGAAAGTTTTTACTCTTCTTCAACTTAGTGTCCATCATGTCCCACAAATTTGACCAAAAATTCCCAACAAATCGAGAATCTTGATCACTTACAATGGAAGTAGGAAGACCAAAATGAACCCAAATGTTTTGGAAGAAAAGATCAGTTGTTTGTTCAGCAGTAATTTACTTTTTACATGGTGTTAGTATACACATTTTGTTGAACCTATCTACAATTACATACAAGTAATCATGACCTTTCCTTGATAATGGAAGACCTCCTACAAAATCCATTGAGATACTCTCCCATGGATGTGAAGGTACCATAAGTCGAGTGTGCAATCCTAGTTTCCTATTGCTAAGCTTACTTTTTGCACACAAATAACATCCTATAATAAAAAAAGATAAATTATCAAACATGCGTGGCCAATAACAATGTCTTTGGATATTCACTACTGTCTTGCCTACACCAAAGTGTCCAATAATCAATGAAGTATGTGCCTTCCTTATGATATTGTTTCTTTCTCCCTGTGGAATACAAAACTTGCCCAAGTGATACAACAAACTGTTATGTACATGTTCATCTAACTCTTCAATTTGATTTCCTCGACTCAAGCTTGGATACACATCTTGAAAGTCATTATCATATGCATATTTCTCAGTGTAACTTTCATGCAAATTAGAATTATGCTTCAGTATAATAGATGAATTTACAATAGGCTTTGAAAGCATATCAATTACCTTATTGTAGATTCCCTTTTTGTACTTGATAACCAAATGACACTGTTGTAGAAAGCCCATCCATCTGAATTGTCGTAATTGTTGCAACTTTGACTATGATTGTAAGTACTGCAATGGTTGATGGTCAATATGGATAATGGTCTCCTTTCCCATCAAGTAGTATTTCCATTTTTTGACACTTTGTACCAATGCGTAAAGTTCTTTGTCATCAGTGGGATAGTTAGTTATAGCTCCATTAAAAATTTCAGAATGAAATGAAACGGGTTTACCATGCTGGATAAGAACTGCTCCCATGGTGTAATCGATAGCATTTGTTTGAATCTCAAATGATTTTCTAAGATCCGGAAGGGCCAATACCGATGTTGAACTGATCTTTTGCTTCGAACCATCAAATGATTTTTTTTGTACATCTCCCCAATGGAAGACTTTATTGACACTAGTCAATGCATGTAATGGAGCTGCAATGGAAGAAAAAATAGCAATAAATTTCCTCCAATATTGTGTTGCCCCTAAAAAACTTCTTACCTCTGTAATTGTATTGGGTTTGGGCAGATTCAAAATGACCTCAACTTTAGAGGGGTCTATCTTCAGCTCACCTCCTCCAACAATGTGTCCCAAATACACTACATAAGTCTTGCCAAATTCACACTTTGACATCTTTAAAATCAACTTTTCTTTTCAACTTAGTTACAAGAGAATCCATAGTAAGAACCATTTTCTTCCAACGTTTCAAATCCCAACCGGGATCCATCATCAGAACAACTTGAATGCTTGATAGAAGAAGAGCTTAATTGAGAGATTAAATAGTAATGAGGAGAGTAAAATGAGATGACTGTCGGCTCTTAATTTTTGAATAATATTTTTTTTTTAATTTTTTATGAGATGTCGGTTGTCTCTGATTAATTTTTAAATTTTTTTTTAATGGAAGAGTTAATTAGTTGATCTAAATAAATTATTATTATGTTTAATCATTATCATAAGTAAAAATTTATATTAATATTAAGACATCAAGTACTTTGTTTACATGCATGGCATGTTCATCTCTGGATTTGCTGAATATGAGAATATCATCTAAGTAAACAATGAAAGAGTCATCTAGAAATGGTCTCAATACATCATTCATAACTCTCATGAAATTATTTGGAGCATTTTTAAGACCGAAAGGCATAACAAGCCACTCAAACAATCCTTGTTGAGTTTTAATTGTGATTTTCCAAATGCCCTCTTCAACTATTCTAAGTTGATGATAGCCACTTCGTAAATCTAACTTAGTGAAATAATTTTCATACCTCAACTAATAAAGAAAATCATCAATTCTTGGGAGTGGATAACAATTCTTTACCGTGATTTTGTTTAGTGCATGGAAATCCACACACATGCACCAAGTCCCATCCTTCTTTGGCACAAAAACAATGGGCGAACCACATGACGAAGTAGATGGGCGTATGATACCTTTGTTAGCAATTCTTGAATTTGCTTCTTGATTTCCATGCTCTCCATAATCAACATGTGATACATGCCAATGTTTGGAAGTGGAACATCCAGCTACAAATGTATCTCATGCTGAATTCCCCTCTTGGGAGGTAACCCCTTTGGTTCCTGAAACATCTTGCCATGCTTGCTTACCACATCAAACAAATCAGATTTTAATTTGTCATCACAACCTTCAAAAGATTCATAATCAATATCATTATTTTTCTTCATCATGAGAAGCACAAAATTTTTATTTGCATTTACTAGTCTCTTCATCTGCCCTGCATTAACCAAAGAAATGTTCAGCTTTTTGTGATGGGCTCTCACAATGTACTCCACCCCATTCTTAAGTAATAAGTATTGGTTTTCATGGTGATAAAATATTGTTTTCCTATAATACAAATATGGACTACCCAAAATGATTCATGATATGTCAAGTGGAACTACATCTAACTCAACTTCATCATTGAACTTTTCAGTAATGGTGAACTTGAATAAGCACTTCCTTGTAACCTGTAAATTTGCATTACTAACTATCCAACCTAATGTATATGGTTTATGAAATTAAGTTTGATTGTGACCCACTATCAAATAATGCATCAATCTCTGTATGATTTGAAATTACCCTTACATGGAACAATTCTATTCTTGATTCTTCATTTGGAGTGTTGTTTTGACTATGTGAGGAACTAGTGCTTGCAACAACTTCTTTTCCTTTTGTAACCATGGCTGAAGTATTGGTCTCATCACCAGAATGTGGTAGCGGTCGTCTTTTGTTTTCCCTTATTGTTTTGTTTCTTATGCCTTAGTTCGGGATGCAATTTCCAACAATGGGCTTCATCATGCCCAACTTTGGAGTAATGTTGGCGTATGGTTTTCTCCCCTTCTTTCTTCACACTTGGATTCTTCTTTCCCTTCCATTTTCCTCCCTTCTCTTTCTTCTTACCCTTGAATGGCTTCTTCTTACTACCCTCTTCCTGAATGTTCTTTCTTCTTGCTTCAAGGTGTGTGGCTTGCACACATACCCCATCCAAATTGCTTGGATTGAGCATAAGGATAGTATGTTTTAAATAGGAACGTAAACCCCCAATATATTTCAACAATGTATCTTGGGAATTCAAGTTTACTCCCAACAACAATGCCCTCTTTCTAAACTCATGGGTGTAGTCTTGGACTGTTTGGCCTTTAAGATGCCTAAAATTTTTCCAACTCATAACGGCTTTTTGCATATAGGCTAAAAGATAAAATTGTCTTTTAATTGCATAAACAAATTCAATCCAAGAAATGGATATCTTACCATGAATTCACATTTCCTCTTGAGTCTTTTCATCCCACCAGACTTATGTTGCTCCTTCTAGCCTCAATGAAGCCAACTCGATCTTTATGTCATCTTCTTGAAGGATCTGAATTCTACAGCAAACCTCCAATTATCGAAACCATTTGTTTAATTTTTTTGCATTAACCTCACCATTGTACATGGGAAGTTCAAAATTAATGTCCAATTTGAGTAAGGAGTTTTTCCTTTTGGGGTTTGGGAATGAGTATGGATAGTTTTTGTGGTGGAAGTGGAAGATGTTATTATGTGAGATGTTGAGGATGATGAAGACGATGAGGAAGATGAAGTTGGTGGAGATGGAGAAGGCTTTCCTCCATTACCCTTTGAGTCCTTCTTATCATCTTTTTTTATCTCCTAAGCTTCCCTCTCCATGTGGAGGCTTAGAACTCTCTCTAGCCATTCTAGTGTTCCTCTCTTCATAGATGACTCTAACCATGTCAGTCAAGTCATAGAAATATTTCTTGAATGCTTCCTCTTCTGAAAGACCTTCAACCTCTCTTGCTCCAGACATGATGGCTTTGGATTCAAGCTCAGCTTCTAGTACTTCTTGTACCTCCTCAATCTCAATTGAAGGTAAAACTTGAGGTGTTTCAAGGGCAGCTGGAATTGGAACTTTGGGTGGAGATTGTGGCATTGTGGCTCTCCTTCTTTTGGGCATTACCTCAGGATTTGCAATCAATAGTTTCCCTTCTCCTCTCTGCAACTTTAACCTTGTAAGCATCACAATTTTGCAACCATTAAAACCCTATTTTGAAAAAACTCAAGCAGTCAAGAAAATAAAACTTTTCTCTGATACCAACTTGATCTGATATTGAATGTTAGTTTTGTTGTGCTAATTTAAATTTCAGATTTATAAACAATTGTTTGTCCATATCCTTACCCATACTTCTTAACAATAGAAAATGCTAAAAATAGCACTGCTATCAATAACAGTTTCATCCAGTGTTGAACTTAGCTATATTGGATGAAAAGTGAAAGTGCTAAAAATAACATTTCTAAAAATAGTATTTCAGATGGATTCCTATTTTAGTCAACCCCTGGACTAAACATAGGAAGTAAAATTCGAATTTGAACTTAACAGATGTTTGAAAATAAATTAATTAATTCACCATGAGTTAATTAGTTGTGAAAAATCAAACATGAAGTCTATGTGAGGACATGCAACAATTTCTCCATTGATTGAGGGATTTATCCATCAGTTAAAGAGATAAGGATGAGTCCTATATTGAGTAAGAATTAGTTGGCTCAGTTAACTGAGTCAAGTCCAGTTATATTTTATTTAAATAGTTTGTTTAAATTAAGTAAGTTCAGTTAGTTAATGCATGCTTGCATATAACTCCTCTCCTTGAGATAACTTAATATTCTCTCATGGATAACTCATGCCTGTCAGTTCAGACAGATACCCAGTTGAGTTTAGATGGTGGGGTAGTGTACTTTCAATTGCTTGGATATTTCTGGTGAATATTCCTTGTATGTAGAAGGATTTCTATTCCAAGATAATTCTATTTTATTTCTTCTTGTACAGTGAGCGTGATGAGGCGAAATCACACATGTGGCTTCACTGGACCCCAAGAAAAATTGCACAAAGAAATAGGGGCTTGCAGGACCTGATGAGGATATATACTTGTCTATGTAGTTCATGAGCTTCATTATCTGATTACAAAGAGAGCAGGAAATCTTTTGAGCTAATTCTTTTTGTAACTTGGAAAGAATTTCCACTTGTATGATAATATAGAGTTGGGGATTTATGCTTTGGATTTTCCTTGGTTATATCTTCTGCGTTATGTGTTATTGATTTCTTCTTATCAGTTATATGTGTTTTTATTGATGTTGCTCAATTCAATTAAGCTTCCGCTAAATTGTTTGTAGAAGTAGATCAAGTAGTTTGCTTTAGTATATTGCATTATCAGGTGATCTACAGGTGGGAATTTCTATATGGTATCAGAGCACAAGTGATCAAGGAAGAACAATATACAAGAAGAGGAGAAGTTTGAAGTTTGTGATTCCTGAATATAGAATTCGAGTTATTATCACATCTCTATTTCACCTATGGCGTTCAGTGGTTTAAGACTTGAATATTCCCTTGATGGTAGTTCAAATTATATAGCCTGGAAGGATCGCATGGAGGCAGTATTGGAAGATAACAATCTAAAGGACTTCATTGATCAAGAAGCCCCCAAGTCAACTGATGCTACTCAATTGGCGGAATGGAAGCAGTGTGTGGCTAGAACTAGGAGAATCCTTCTGGAGGGAGTTCGAGATCACATAGTCTTGAGTCTCCATGGGAAGGAGACTCCATTTTCAATGTGGAAAACATTGAAAGATCTATATCAAAATCGCAGTGATTAGAGGAAGTTGGCACTCAAAGACAAGCTTCAAAAAATCAAGTGTGAAAAGAGAGATGCAATCTCTATGTTCCTGAACAAGCTCACCACCTGCAGGGATGAGCTTGGAAGTGTGGGGATCGCAACCACAGAATATGACATGGTGAGTCTTGCACTTCTTGGTCTTCCTAAGAGCTGGCATAGCTACCAGGACTCGGTTAATGGAAGAGAAAAAAATCTAGATTGGTAAATACTTTGTTCAGATCTGATGCAAGAGGAGATACGAAAAAGAACCAGAGATTGATCCTCATCGAAACAAGATGATGAGGAAAATCTAGCCTTAGCGAGTAAGGAAAGGAAGGGGAAAGGGAAGGCATCCCAATCCAAATTTGGTTTTTCCCATGGTGGGAAGAAGTTTGACAAATCGAAAGTGAGATGTTTTCACTGTCATAAAGTGGGCCATTATGCTACTAATTGTCCACAAAATAAATCCAAGAAGGGTTCCTCAAAGGGATCTAATGGTGATACACTTGCTTCACAGGTTGAGTTGGATTTCTCTGTTATCGCATGCATGGTTTCATCCATGATGGGATCTGTTTGGTACCTGGACAGTGGAGCCTCTTTCCACATGTTAGGTGATAAGAATCTCTTCAATACCTTGGAGGAGAAGGATCTCCAGATGTGGATCGAGATGGACAATGATGGAAAGTACAGTGTCTCAGGTGAAGGTATAGTTGTGTTTCAAAGGAAGCATGGAGCTCCCCTCACCCTGATTGATATTAAGTATGTTCCAAGTTTGAAGAAGAATCTTATGTCCATTGCCTTGCTAGAAGATAATGGCTATGATGTACTCTTTAGCAAAGGAAAGGTATTCCTGAGGCATATCGGCACTGGACAGACAAAGAGAATAGGGATTCGAATCAAGAATCTCTATAAGCTAGAGGTAGATGACTGTGCTGCTTTGAGTTCCAAAGTAGAGATGGTGTAGAGCCAAGATGTTGTCGAGCTATGGAATAGGAGATTGGGCCACTTGCACCATGGAGCCTTCAAGATCATGCAGTAGATTTCTACCGGAATACCCAAGGGAAAACTTGAGAAGACAAGCACATGCAAAGGTTGTACCTTGGGTAAGTATGTGAAATCTTCCTTTCCGAATCGAGATAATAGAGCTGGAGCAATCTTGGAGTGAGTTCAATTAGATGTATGTGTACCATTCTTTACATCCTCCACTGCTAAACAAAGGTACTATGTTATTTTTATTAATGATTTTTGTCGTAGGTGCTGGATCTACTTTATGCAAAAGAAGGATCAAACCTTCTTGAGGTTTTGTGAGTTTAAAGCCTTGGTAGAGAAAGAATCAGAAAGAAAATAAAATCCTTGCGTAGCAACAATTGTGGAGAGTATGTCTCTCAGTAGTTTAAGGATTCTATGCTTCAGAAGGAATTAAACGAGAATTGATGGCACCCCATAACCCACAACAAAATGGGGTGGCCAAAAGGAAGAACAGATTGATTGTGGGAATAGCTCAAGCAATGTTGCATGACCAAAGCCTACCACTACACTTGTGGGCCGAGGCATGCAATACAACAGTATACTTGCAGAACAGAAGCCCACACCGTATACTGGGGATGAAGACACCTATGGAGGCCTATTCTAGGAAGCGACCTGATGTAAGTCACTTTTGTATCTTTTGATCATTAGTTTACTATCATGTGACCAAAGATGCGAGGAAGAAGCTAGACCGAACAACTGAGTTGGGAATACTTGTGGGGTACACAAATACACCTCACAACTATCAGGTGTACCTGCCTTCCACTCATAGGACTGTGGTACGCAAGGATCTAAAGTTAAATGAGCAAAAATCCATGCAAGTATCACTTGAGAGGGAGCTCAAGTTGCATGCAGATGAGGAACCTTCGGTTCCTAAGGATGAGGAGCCTCAGCTTGATGTGGAGCAGCCACATGCACAGGATCTGAGAGTGGAGACATCCACTCATGCTAATACTTCTAGAGAAGGGTAGAAATGCTCAAGGGAAGATGACAGGTTGATACAGGATGCGCAAGAGAATGTGGGGCAAACATCGTCTTAGCATAGACAGAGGAGGTCGCCAGAGCAATACACTGGTTGCATGTCCCTAGTTGGGGAGTGTGTAGATTCTGAGCCTTCTTCATTCAAGGAGGCAATTCAGCAACCAATGTGGGTTGATGCTATGGTGGAGGAGTATGACTCCATCATGCGGAATTGTGTTTGGGATGTTGTCCCAAGACTTCAAGACAAGTCAGTGGTGAGTTTTAGATGGATTTACAAGGTAAAGCAGACAACTGATGGCAATGTTGAGAAACACAAGGCAAGGTTTGTTGCCTGAGGTTTCTTACAGGTCGAGGGGATAGACTATGATGAGACTTTTGCTCCTGCAGCAAGGTACTCATCGATTAAATCGATATTGGCACTATCAGCTGAGATGGGGTGGAAGATCCACCGGATGGATGTGAAGACAACATTCCTCAATGGGACTATTGAGGAGGAGGTGTACATTGAGTAGCCAAAAGGTTTCGAAACCTTTGACAGTGAGTTGCATATATGTAGACTCAAGAGGGCTCTATATGGGCTGAAGAAAGCACCTCATTCTTGGTACACTAAGATCGACAACAATTTCACTGGGTTAGGCTTCACCAAGAGTGAAGCAGATGGGAACCTTTACCACATCATGGTAGAAGGTAAGCCATTGATCATTGTACTTTATGTCGATGATCTAATTTTGACAGGTGATGATCAGCTGATACAATCTTTCAAGGAGGACATTGCAAGAGAGTTCAAGATGAAAGACATGGGTCTTATGCACTACTTTCTAAGCATGGAGGTGTGGCAGAGAGATGGAGAAGTTTTTGTATCTCAAGGCAAGTATGCCAATGAGATCCTCATGCGGTTCCATATTCAGAAGTGCAAACCCATGCAGACTCCTCTAGCTGGGAACTGGAGGAAGGAGTATGCTACTTCAAGGGAGGTAGTAACTACTATTGTTTATCGGCAACTAGTGGGTTCACTTATGTATATAGTGAACACACGACCCAACTTATGCTTTGTGGTGAACCAGCTGAGTCGAGTTATGGTTCAGCCTACCAAGTTGTTTTGGAAGGCAGCGAAGCGTGTGCTGAGATACCTCAGAGGCACATCTTAGTTTGGATTGTGGTATGGACAAACAGAGGGAGTGAAGCTTCAGGGCTTCACAGATGTGGATTGGGCAGGGAGTCCATCAGACAGGAAGAGAACTTCTGGAGGAATCTTCAACCTTGGTTCAGCTGCAGTGTCCTTGTACAACAAGAAACAGAGATCAGTTGCACTTAGCTCAGTAGAGGATGAATACATGGCTGCTAGTCAGGCTGCATGTGAGGTCATTGGGATGCGGAAGATTCTAGTGGGATTGTTTGGTTAGAGGATGGATCCTACAGTGATCTACTGTGATAATCAGAGTTGCATCGAACTCTATGAGAATCTAGTTTTTCATGATAGGTCCAAGCATATAGATATCCAGTATCATCATCTTCGAGACTGTGTGATCAAGAGGATCATGTTGGTGTTGTATATTTCGATCGAGGAATAGGATGCAGATATTTTAACAAAGGCATTGTCAAAATGCAAGTTCGAGTTCCACAGAGACAGGATTGGGGTTACTGATAATCCCTTTCTTATTGAGAGGGAGTGTTGAAAAATGCAACAAGAAATGCTAAAAATAGAAAATTCTAAAAATAGCACTGCTACAAATAACAGTTTCATCCAGTGTTGAACTTGGATATATTGGATGAAAAGTGAAAGTGCTAAAAATAGTATTTTAGATGGATTCCTATTTTATTCAGTCCCTGGACTAAACATAAGAAGTAAAATTCGAATTTGAACTTAAGAGTTGTTTGAAAATAAATCAATTAATTCACCATGAGGTAATTAGTTGTGAAAAATCAAACATGAAGTCTATGTGAGGACATGCAACAGTTTCTCCGTTGATTAAGGGATTTATCCATCAGTTAAAGAGATAAGAATGAGTTCTATATTGAGTAAGAATTAGTTGGTTTAGTTAATTGAGTCAAGTCCAGTTATATTTGATTTAAACAATTTATTTAAGTTAAGTAAGTTCAATTAGTAAATGCATTCTTGCATATAACTGTTGTCCTTCAGATAACTGAATATTCTCTCATGGATAACTCATGCATGTTAGTTCAGACAGAGACCCAATTGAGTTCAGATGGTGGGACAGTGTACTATCAATTGCTAGGCTATTTCTAGGGAATATTTCTTACATGCAGAAATATTTATATTCCAAGAGAATTTCATTTTATTTCTTCTTGTACAATGAGTGTGATGAGGCCAAATCACATGTGGCTTCACTGGACCCCAAGAAAAATTGTGCAAAGAAATAGGGGCTTGGAGGACTGATGAGGATATACACTTGTCTGTGTAGTCCATGAGCTTCATTATCTGGTTACAAAGAGAGAAGGAAAGCTTTTGAGATGATTCTTTTTGTAACTTGGAAAGGATTTACACTTGTATGATAATACAGAGTTGGGGTTTTATGCTTTGGCCTTCCCCTAGTTATGTCTTCTGTGTTATGTGTTATTGATTTCTTCTTATTAGTTATATGTGTTCTTATTGATGTTGGTCAATTCAATTAAGCTTCCACTAAATTGTTTGTAGAATTAGATCAAGTATTTTGCTTTAGTATATTGCATTATTACGTGATCTACAGGTGGGAATTTCTACACTGTTTTTCCTGTGCCACTTTCACCACAGAAATACAATTTTGAATCAATAAAAAAACCACTCTTTATCCTTGAGCACAACCTTATAAAACATAAAATAGAAAAATTAAAATCTCATCATACAGATGAAAAAGGAAGTAATCATACTACCATGAACTATTATTTTACTTAATTTGTTTACCCTCATGTTTATAAATATTGTTTAGTTTCATGACATCCAATAGTACATCTATAGGTGATGGTTCTAAGTCTTTCAATACTGTTGTTATTCCCACATGAAGGGAGCTCTAGGAGGAATTTCAACTAAAAAATGTGACACCTAGTTCCTTTTTTGGTTAAGCTGTTGACGTGGTAGTTACTGTTGTTTGAATTAATTTGTTTAGCCTCATGTTTTCCATTATTTTTATTCATAATGATCACAATCTCCTCACATGGAGGAATTTGTAGGCTTTCCTTGCTAAAGGAATTTAGGAGCTCAATAAACATTGTAGACTTGCCTTAGTAATGGATAGTGATTCTCCTATTGTGGAAACAGTTTGAGTTATAATGTTTTGTATTCAATGAGGGTCTAGGTTTTCTTTCGACCCATTTTCTTTGATGTCTTTCCCACCTGTATTATCTTATTTGGCCTTGGAAGCATGAAATATGCTCTAGGAGGAATTTCAACTAAAAAAGTGGTTCATTTTCTAGTTAAGATGTTGATCTAGCCTAATTACTCTTTTTTGAATTGAATTAAATTGTTAAATATTGAAAACTGTAAAGTCTTGATTTAAAGGTGTTTTTGCAAGTTGTTTGGGTATTAAGGGTAGCCTTAGTTGTGCTCTTGGACTTGGTTATAAAGTGCATTGCCTTAGTGTTATTTGAATTAAATTAAATCCTAAAATCTTGAAAACTGTAAACTCTCCATTTTATGCTATATCATTGTCTCTTAGCTAGAGTTATTTTTATAAAAGACTTTACTTACCTATAATTTTGAATTAAATTAATTATAAAGAAGATAAACGTGTATACTGGCTTATATAAATATAAGAAGTTTATGATATCTTCCTAACATGAATATAAAAGTTTATGGTATCTTCTTAACATGGAGACACAAAGAGAAGAAATGGTACATTCATTAAAAATACAAATCAAATATCATTAAAATTTACAAATACAATTTAAAAAACCATCAAAATTTTCCTAAAAACTTGATGATGTATAAATAATAACCTAAGGCCACCACACATTGGTAGTTTCCAAGGGTGATACAGATATATAAGATTGTCGTTGTGAAGATCCGGTAATCCCATTTTCCGGAAGATTAATTTCCTAGTTAAAACACTATGCAGCACGTCTTCTGGGAGCCTTTCCCAGATTTTTGTTTCCATTGCTAAAATATCTGTAAATATCTTTCGGAGTTACTTCACACCAGTGATCAAATTTGAAGGGCAGGTCTTAATTTCATTTAGAAGGTCACACATTCAAGCTGCACTTCCATTATGAAAAGCATAAAAAAAAAGGAGCAATTCAATTGACAATAGTAAATTATTTTCAAATATCTTTTTATTTTTTCACAAACAAAAAGATACTACTATGTCAAAAGCTGCATTAGTAAATGCATTACTCTTGCACATGTGTGATTGAGAAATCTAACCACATAAGATTAATGGATAGCCAGGAGACCTATATCCCTGCTCCAGTTCAGATAAGGATTAATTTTGTTGGAAATTTTTGTGACCAGAACGTTCAAGCCAATATACAAGTAGCTCAATCAAATTTAAGTTTATTGAATGAAGGAAAACATTCAGTAAAATTCTAAACAGGTTTAGGATTCAACGAAAGTATGTACGAAGGTGTATATGTTTTTGGTATCTCCTTTTTTAATATGAAAACATACCAGGAATTGGGAATCCTCAAACAAATCAAGTCCAGTATGTTAGAAAGCATGTTGAATGCCCTCCTCTCCAAGCATAAATCATGCTTAAACTTTGCTTGACAGGCGTTCGCTGAATGATGAATCTATATTCATCTCCAACTTAAATCGTCATCAAAACTTGCTTTGGGTAGCCTTCAGGCATAACCCAATGAAATTACAGACCTAATACATGGCCCATATTGACATCTAGTCGCTCTCAATTGAAACTACCAAATGTAATGGTATCAAAGGGTAATTGTGACATAACAATTAATAAGAACTTCCATCATATGCACAATTAGAAAAACAACTCAAAAAAAAACTATTGTTTTGAAATGGGAGCAACTCAGAAACTGCCAAATGTAATGGTATCAAAAGGTAATTGTGACATAATAATTAATGAGAACTTGCATCATATGCACAATTAGAAAAACAACTCAAAAGGAAACTGTTGTTTTTGAAATGAGAAAAACAACTCAAAAGGAAATTGTTGTTTTTGAAATGGGAGTTTCTGAAATGGCATTTAAGTTTTAACATGAAAATAAATTTACAAATTCAACATTCCTAAAATTCTAATTTGAGAAAAAATGAAATTTTAAAAAAAAGTTGAAAATTTAACAGCCCTTCTTAAAAAATTTTAAGATATTATTCCAATTTTTTTTTTTAAATGACAAAAATCAATTTTTAAATTTTTTTTGACTGGTAAAATTTTCTCCCTACTTCTCTGACGTGCCAGAGACCCTTTGAAGGGCTCTGACGTGTTCAATTTTGATCCCTGCTTCACACCCTTCTACTCGGTCCGATCTATTCTGATTTTCAGATATCGCTCTCACCTTCACAAATTATATCATAAGAAATGAACATTCAAATATAAACCATTATAGATTTACTTTAAATACGGATGGAATAAAATAGGGACTCAATTTTTGAAGTGTATAATTTTGGAGTTGTTTATAATGCGATTTTTTGGAGATTCCAGTGACGGAATCGGGTGGAATAAATTGTGGTTAAATTTTGATTTGTTACAGTTAAAATGGTTTTTTAACTGTATATTTGGATTCAGCACCCTGAAAAACCCTGGACACTTTGATTGCGCAGAAACTAGCTATCAGACTTGCTATTCCAATAAATTGCTGCCGGATTTTGACCAGAAAACCCACCGAAAAAACTTTCAAAAAGTCACATTATAGACAACTGCTATTTTTAACAGCCGACATTATTTAAAATATTTGAATAATTATTTAAGTTTTTATAGATTTTTGTTTTATTTTTATTTTTAATAACTCATAATTTATATTATGGTTGTAGAACAGTCTCTAGGTTCAATAATGAATTTTTTTATTTTAAATTTTTATAAATTTTTGTTTTATTTTTATTTTTAATAACAAAATAAAACATAATTTATATTATGGGCGTAGAATCAGCCTTTAGCCTCAATAATGAACCTTTTCGTTAATTAACAAAATAAAGTATAATTTATATTATTTTAAAATGAATGTAGAGAGAGACACCATTTTTTGTTGTTGAATGTTTCTTAGGTAACGGTCTGTAACCGCACCAACTAAACGACGATTATGACGTATAATTTTTCTAAAACTGATTTGTTATAACATTGTCTTAAGAACCACATTTTTAATGGTTTCTCCGAGAGTATGGAGTTTAACCATAAATGCTAACTAATCCACCACTGTTTCTTATAAGAAAAAGTAGATTAGTTTTTTTTCGATGGTGTAAATGTCAAGTTAGCTTTATAATCTGGGTTTTATTTGGATGAGGAGTAAGTATTTAAGATAAATTTATATGGGTATATTTTTATTTTTATTTTTTAAAAATAAATTTAGTTTTATTCACATTTATTAAAATAATATGTAATGTGTAAAAAGGTTTTAAAATATTTTATTAGGTCAATTATAAATATATTAGCATTTGTACTAAGAGGTGCAAAGTAACGTGGATAGGATATGTGAGTCTTGAGTTTATTCAAGTTTTAGTCAAATAGAAGATGAGGAGTGGTATAAGAAGTATGGATAGGAGAAAAGACTCAGGTTGTCGTTGGTATTGGTGGATTTTGAGGAAGTGGGTAGCCAAAAATAGTCTAGGAGTACTAATGCAAGGAGGAAAGATAGAATGAATGTTTTGAATTATCAAGGTGCAAGGATAGTTTTGCAGAGGATTAAGGTTTGGTTAGTAGAGGAGTGTGCTGAAATTGCTTAATAATATATAGCAGATCATGAAGGATGGATGGAAGCCTCAGTCCAAGAAGTTTCAGATAGAGATCTTTTGGAGTAATATTGGAGTGATCTCACGTTTCCGTCAAGAGATCATATCCTAGATAACCGAATGTATGGAATTCCAATGAGCCAGTTTAGACGGGTGGAATTGGAGTAGAGAAACAAGATGAAGGAAGGGCCGGCAAGGGAACATGAAAAGTTGTTGGTAATCAATATAGAGTAAATCTTGGCACATTTTGTTCACAAAAGTAAGGTTCCTTTTGCTCATGGTAACTTGTATGTGGATCCCTATATTGTGTTTGTACACCCTAAGGCTTGCAAATTTTTGTGGGCTTGTTTGTGTGTATTCAAGGTGGTTTTGTGGTCAGAGAAACCTAGAGAAGTGCATGATTTGGTCATGCAACACATTTTGAGAGGCACTACAGTTTTTGGTGGCATACTTTCTTATTGAATTGAGGACTGTGTCATGATCAGAATCATCTGAGAAGGCGATGAATTCCATGAATGTTATAAGAATTTGACTAGAGTATGGGAAGATCTAAGAGACTATGGAAGTGCAAATATGCTTTTGATTGATACTTCAAATGTAACCATGCTTAAAAATCAAGAGGCAAATGCGATTTGCCCTATCCCCTACAAATATCAAGTGCAAACTTCTCACTGGAAATTGCAGACCTATCTCTTGCCTTATCTGGAATGTTTGGAATCGGTGTGAAGCATTCCTGAATTTGTAAAGAAGTTCCCATTTCTCTCGCAGAAGGGGCACACTCAAGAATGGTCTCCATTTGAAGAAGGTATGGCTACTGCTTCGTTCGCATCTCCTTTTCCACCATGTCACCATGGAATGTGAAGAACTGGAAAATGTTTCCGAGTATTATAACAGAAACTTCAAATTTTCAGTTGGAATTTTTTAATACTGAATGCTCTGGGATTGGTTATACTTGCCAATGACTTCCATAACAGGAACCATCATCTCATTTTCACAGCCAGTTCCAGCTACTACTAACTTAGGAAGTCCTGAGATTTATCACAGAAACTCTTCGAGAGTGTTCTCGAGTTTCAATGATGATAAAGACTTTTCATTTGAATTTTGCTTCTCCGAAACCACAGAGAGGAGAGACATGGAGGGATTGAAACCATGCGTATTGCTTCAACAACCCACAAGGTGGCTGGAAATGGATAATCCAGACAAGCTCTAAGCGTTGGAGAAGTCTGGGTTGAAGCCTTAAGTTGTAAAGGTCGAATCCATCATGCAAGTCCTAGGTCAAGTTTGGAATTTAGTTTAGGATTTTTGGTTGAATTGCGAAATTAGCTCAAGATTTTCTACAGTGTTTGGTTACAGAATATTAGTGGAGCAAGAAGACATTTTCAGGGAAACAGGCCTGCCTAACAAAGGCTAGAAGTTGGGTTACTGGTTTGAAAACAAGAATTCCATTGTCAAGCATATTGTAAATGAGGTTTAGAAAGAAAGGTTCGCAAGGAGATTGAAAGAATTGTGTGGATTTTATGACATGAGGTTCATGCATGAGTTCCCTATCGATATGATCAAGGATGACACTACAAGGTATGTGGCTTCTCTGGGTATGGAGCATCTCTCGAGAATTTCTGATGTTTCTCATTGCAATTATGGATTTCTTGATGCCATTGAAGAAGGCATGAATGGAAACGTCACTAATTGGTCTGCCCATATTACTAAAAAGCTGGTAGCGTCAAGAATTTCAACTGAAAGGGCCTCTTTTCAGGTACAAAGGAAACCCAATATGGATCTTCCTATAGGGTTGTCATTTACGTTGCTTATTAGAGAGCAGGCACTTGATTTGTGGCATCAGGTTGTAGAAAATGGGGGGTTGGATTTTGAATTGTTGAAGAAGAGAAAATTGAATGAAATCACTGGGTTGCAGGATATGGAGTTGTTGAAGAAGAGGAGAGTGAATGAAATCAGTGGGATGGAGGATAATGAATTGTTAAAGATGGGGAATGTGAAAGGGGAGGGGAATATTGAAGACAGAGAAGGAGATCAATGTGGGGAGAAATAGCAGAAGTTGTTGCCACTGGTGGATTTGGAAGGGAGGAGTGCCGATAATGAAGGAGTACGAATGCAAAAGGGAGTGGAGAGGAAGGATGGGGGAATGAATAGTTTGGATTCTCAAGTTGCAGGGGTAGTTTTGCGGAGAATCATGATCAAGTTAGCTGACGAATGTGCTGAAACTATGGAACAATATCTTGCGGACTGCTAACTTCGGCAGTTTTGAAATGTATCATTGAATCTCATCAAGAGTATTTTAAGTAAATGAAATCAATGGGATGGAGGATAATGAATTGTTAAATATGGGGAACATGAAAGGGAAGGGGAAGATTGAAGACGGAGAAGGAGATCAATGTGTGGAGAAATGGTAGAAGTTGTTGCCACCAATGGATTTGGAAGGGAGGAGTGTCGATAATGGAGTATGAATGCAAAAGGGAGTGGAGAGGAAGGATGGGGAATGAATAGTTTGGATTCGCGAGTTGCAGGGGCAGTTTTTGTGGATAATCAAGGTCAAGTTAGCTGGCGAATGTGCTAAAACTATGGAACAATATCTTGCAGACTGTTAACTTTGGCAGTTTTGAAATGTATCATGGAATCTCATCAAGAGTATTCTTGGGTTTCAGTGATCTGATCCAGAGTTACAACAATAGTAATTATACAAGGGAATTGATTAATCAAGGTGTTGACAATATGAAGTATATGAGGGAACATAATTAGGGGAAGGTTGATTTACATAACATGACTTGTGAAAGGAAAAAATTGGAAAAGAAACTATAAGAAAAGGAGCACTATCTACAAAAGTGGTAGATTTCTTAATATAGTAAATGAAGAAAAGAAAAATGCAGAGGAGAAAAACTCTGACTTATGAAAAGTATTTCTAGAAAGGGGTAGGGCTTTGAAACGGGTGAAATTAGAAAAGAACTTGAAAATAAAACAGAGAGCAATCATTATTTGTTCTTTGCAGGCACTGTCCAAGTTCTGCAAGAAAAGATAGGAAGTTTTGAGAAGAACCGGGAGTTTCAAATGTTTGTTGAGAGGGAAGTTGATAAAGTCAAAGAAACAACTCAAATTCGTTCCACTTTGACAACATTTCTTGGACTGAAACAAGAAGAGCATCTTGTGATTGGAACCCAAAAGATGATTAAATAGTCGAGGTAGTAATGACAAGTAAAAAATCAATCAAAACCTGATCAGTTTATGTTGATAATTAGTCCAGATGTTCAACAGTCGACAGTGGAACCTTACCAACAATTCAGTAAGAAGGGCACAAGTTCTCATATAGCTAGAGATGAGAGCACAACTGATAGAATTCATATTCTTTTGAAAAGTGATACTGAGGCTCTGAATTGTTATATTTGCATGGAGTAGTGGACAACTACAGGGGATCACTGTATATGGTATGTGCAATAATGCCGCTGATTTTTTGTTGTGTCAAAACTACATTTTTTTTTCTCAAAACTATTAGAAAAGTTCAACAATGTTTTCTATAGCATTCCAAAGTCTTTAACATCACTTTCTATTAGTAAATTAATATATGCAACATAAAATATTGATAATGGGTGAAATCTAGATTTGCGATGCTTTTCAGAAAGAAAATAACTGAAACTCTAATATAAGCTGGTTATGTGTAGAAGCCAAAACTTGTCTCTAAAAACATATAGAGGTCCACAAAAGGTAGAAACCTACAACTTGTAAGGAATTTACATCTGTGTTATTTACAATTTGATGCATATCTGTAAGGATCTAAAAACATAGAGAGGTTCACAGGAGGTAGAAACTTTCAACTTGTAAGAAATTTACGTCTATGTTCTTTAAAATTTGATGCATATCTATAAGGAAATAAAAACAGAGATTATCCACCTCTTTTTCATATCTAATTTAATAACCATTACCATTCACATACACCATAATCTCTAGTAGAGAAAGCTAAATAATCTTTTGCCATTTTGTTTTGCAATTGAAAATAGCTTTCTGTAATAAAAAATTCATTATGTTGCAACTCTTTTTTACATTAAAAAGAAGAGTCATTGCAAAGACTCAGAGGATTTAATTATGTTCCAGTAAGGGGCAGTGTGTGTGAAGTAGTTTGCAGTAGTCAAAGGATGCAATACTAAGACAAGACACGCATATCCCATGTTATTGTTACTAGTTTGAAGCGAGCTAACCTGTGCCATATTGATGAGTAAGTGTAGCGAAGGAGGCATGTTTGTGGACTGTTGTTCCAGAATACAAAAGTCAATGAGAATGATGATGAGAATGTGGGTAGGTGCCTAATAAGCATGTGTTATGTTTGATCCCTGATTATCATCAGCTCAAAATAAAAAACAAACATAGCCATACAGTGGAAGGCCGATATGCTTGCAGCACTATGAGCTTTTATGATAATGGGAGGTTCCTTTGCCAATTTGATATTATGTGTCCCTCAAAGTCATCCTACAATTTATGGTGCCTAATAAGCATGCGTTATGTTTGACCCCTAATCATCATCATCACAAAATAAAATAAAAAACATAGCCATATAGTGGAAGGCCATTATGGTTGCAACACTATGAGATTTTATGATAATGGGAGGTTCCTTTTCCAATTTGATATTATGTGTCCCTCAAAGGCATCCTATAATTGACGTTGCCTAATAAGCATGCGTTATGTTTGACCCTTGATCATCATTAGCTCAAAATAAAAAACAAACACAACCATCCAGTGGAAGGCCAATATGGTTGCAACACTATGATATTGGGAGGTTCCTTTGCCAATTTGATCTTATGTGTCCCTCAAAGGCATCCTACAATTGATCATAAGCCTTGGAAAACTGCTTTGACGCAAACTTGTGTAAAATTCAAACACATATGAAAGTGTCATTGGAAATACTTACGGCATTTTCTTTGCAGCATCTGGTACAAATGCTAGTATATTTTCCCCCATATATTAATTTATAGGAGTTGTCTTTAGTGCGACTTTTTGAACTTTTCGGTGCTCGAACTGCAGAAAATTTTGACGTGAAATCTTAATATGTGTTATTTAAACTGGGTTTTTGATTCAATAAATTCTTGTCGGATTTTAAAGAAATTAGACCCAAAAAACCTATCAAAAATTTGAACCTTGATTTTATGGTTTACATAATACATTATAGCATGGAAATCACCAATTAAACTGCTCCTATGATCATTCGTATTTCATTATTGATCAAAGTATATCAATATAAATTATTTTATATATTAATTTTCTTTTCAGAATCTTCCTAAATAATACTTTCTTAACTTATTATTAATTTTGACATGACATCAACCCTTTTTTTGGGCTTATTTTCGACATTTTTAAAATTTCTTTGGGCCTTTCATCTCCTTGATGTTGTGTTGCAACAATCCTTGCTGCCTTCTTCTCCTTGGCTAGATACTTCTTTTTGTGTTTTAATTCCTGAATTTCAAATTTCTTATTTTCAGACTCAACTAATAGGTTTATATAGTCTTCTAAGATGAGTATCTTTGAAATTCAACCCAAGTGAAGACTACCCGGTGATCCTTTCTTTTTTCTCATTGACACTCTCTCTACTAGTAGCTTTAGGAACCTGCCAAATAACTTCTCCACCCCTCCCACCTACATGTCATTTCTTGGCACTTTCATTTCAGTATCCGAGGCAATTGATTGAGCTATATTGTTATCTTCGCCTGATGCCTCATTATGTTCTTCATCTTCTTCCATTGATCTATTTTCCATAAAAAAATGAACAATTTGTTCAATTTTGTTGGTTGTGAAGGAATGTTCATTCTTTGTTCATTGGTTCTTGAGACACTATGTTCGTTCAAATTAATCATGGCTTTTGTCAACCATGATGGTGGGGTTACTTGGCTTGGAAATGTCAATTCATCAATGTTGCTTCCTAGTGCAATATCAACAATGTCATTTTCAAATACATCTTCATTGTCAATTGCATGTTGAATAATGTCATTAAGAATATGAGCAACAGATGTTCCATGTGCTTGAGTTGGTAGAACAACCTCCATGTTACTATCAATTTCATAATGATTATATTGTGTTTCACATACATGTTCATCATCATCACCATATAAGTGTCCTCGAGAGAGGGAAATCATATTATCAGTTGCAACCACATCACCGTATTCATCTACTTAATATTGCACTTCAACACCTATTTCGACATGCCCTTCTTCCTCACCATCCACATGAAACCCTTGGCTAAAACCAATATCATGCATAAGAGCATCATAATTCACTTTCCATATTCCTGTCCTAAAGCCAACCTTGATATTTAACGATGTGAGAGCCGTTTTAAACTTTTTAATTGCATGATCTACTAGCTCGAACCTTTTCACCTCAACCCCCAATTTGATGCAACACACTCTTACCTGACATAGTTCTTGAAAGGGCCAAACACACTAACATCAAGGGGTTGTAATCTTTGAGTGGTATGAATAGGAAATGTTAACAGGTCGATGCCCAAATTTTTTTCTTCCTCAATTGTTTATATAACAATGTGACTTCCATGGCCATCTAATATCAATAGGTGCCTGTCATTAAATTGTTTAGCCTCATGTTTGCCAATATTGTTATTGCTAATCATCACAACCTCGTGGCATGGAATAACTTGTTAGCACCCTCCCTTCCATGCTAGAAATCGGTGTAGACTCCACTAATTCAACCGTATGACACCTATCCTTCGTAGGCTTCCACTTGTCACTATTGGTGGGAGTTATAGTGTTTTGCATTCAATGAGGGTCTAGGTTTTCTTCTGACCCATTTATTCGATGTATTTCCGACCCTATATTATCTTATCCAGGCTAGGTGTGTGGGAATTTTGATATTTTGGGAATGGTTCTGAATTTGTCAAATTTATTGTAGGAATGGTTCTGACTTTGTCAATACTAGTATTCCTATAGATAAGATGTTGATCGGGTATAGTTACTATTGATTGTTAGTAAATTGTTTAGCCTCATATTTGTCAACATTGTTATTGTTAATCATCACAACCTCCACACATGGAGGAAGTTGTAGCCTTGCCTTGCTACATCAGCTAAATAAAAGCTCTATGCTTGGCTTAGTAATGGTTTGTGATTCTCCTATTGTGGGAATGGTTCTGAGTTTGTCAAATTTATTGTGGGAATGGTTCTAAGTTTGTCAATACTCGTATTCCTCTAGAGAAAACTCTTTAGGCATGAAGGAAGCTCTTGGAGGAATTTCAACTAAAAAAAGTGACACCTAGTTTATTTTTTAGTTAAGATGTTATCTAGGTTAATTACACTTTTTTGATTTGAATTAAATCTTTAAATATTGAAAACCATAAAGTCTTGATTTGAAGTCAACAAGGTTGGAGACACTCACATACATCCTAGGTTTGGATTTGGAAGACAAGGTAATTTTGCAATTTGTTTGGGTGTTGAGGGTAGCCTTAGTTGTGTTCTTGGACCTGGTTCTAAAGTGCATTGCCTTAGTGTTATTTGAATTAAATTAAATCCTTAAATCTTGAAAACTGTAAACTCTCCATTTTATGCTATATCATTGTCTCTTCACTAAAGTTCTTTTTGTAAAAAACTTTATTTACCTATAATTTTGAATTAAATTAATTTTAAAAAAAGATAAACATTTTATGAATATAAGAGTTTTATGATATCTTCTTAACATGAATATAAAAAGTTTATAATATCCTCTTAACATGGAGACACAAATAGAAAAAATGATACATTCATTAAAAAGGAAATCAAATATCATTAAAGTTTACAAATACAATTTAAAAAACCATCAAAATTTTCGTAGAAACTTGATGATGTATAAATAATAACCTAAGGCCACCACACATTGGTAGTTTCAAGGTTGATACAGATATATAAGATTGTCATTGTCGTTGATACGTATGAAGATCCGGGAATCCCATTTTCCGGAAGATTAATTTCCCCTTAGAGTTAAATATCGAGATATTTATGGACATAGTCATTCTCCAGTCTACTACGATTATCAATCCACTTCTACTCACTGCAAAGGTAGGATGAACGACATAATATAACGGAAAGTGGCTTCTACTCGGTGCGATCTGGTATGATATTCAGATATCGCTCTCACGTTCACAAGTTATATCATAGGAAATGAAAATAAAATATAAAATTATTATATATTTATTTTAAATACTAATCTAATAAAATAGGGATTTAATTTTTAAGTGTAAATTTTTAACACTTTACATTATTTAAATATTTTGAATAATTTTTTTTAAGTTTTCTATTTTTATTTTTTATTTTTAATAAAAAATAACAAAATTATACATCATATTAAACTAGACACTAGAATTTCCACTCAATAATAACCTTTTCCAAAATCAAATTTGGTCAAACCGGGTCAAACGAATTTGGTTAGTGACACCAATTTTTGCAGTCAAGGGTCCTTTTAGGTAATGGTCTCTCCCGCAATGTGTGTAGTTGAACTAAATAAATAATGGATATAAATTACAATTTATATATTCTAAAATGGATTTGATATAACACTGTCTTAAGAATCATATTTTAATTGTTTTTTCAAGAGTGCGGAGTTTAATCATAAAAGCGAACAAATCCACTAGTGTTTCTCACAAGAGAAAGTATTTTAGTTATTTCTTTTGATGTTGTAAATGTGAAGTTAGCTTTGTAAATCTGGGCTTTATTTTGATGGAGTAAGTGTTAGCACCTAAATCTGCCTTAGGCTGAAGGAAGGAAAAATTCAGGGTAACCACAAACCATGCTCAGTCTGGTAGCTAGACCTACCAGAACAGGAGAGGGCTCTCTTCGTGTCACGCTCAGTGAATAGATAAATAATATGATCTGAGATGACTTACAGTGAAATATTGATTTTAGGCTAGTAAATAAATATGGAAACAAGAAGAAATTTTGTATAAATGACTGCGTTTCTGGGATGTATGTGACCAACGAACAGCAATGAGCAAAGAATTTAACACAAAGGCACAGATTACTTCGTGAGGCAAGATAGGTGGAAATTCTAGCAATTAAGTTTGAAGTAATGTGGAATGGAAAGATTTTTTAGGAGGGTGAAAAGGGCATGGACACATGAATCCTTTTCAAAAGAAGAAGAACACATAACATGAAACTTTCCCACAGGCAGAGCAATAAACATGAATTCTACCTTATCTATCTTAGAAAATTTCACTGGAAATGAATATGAATGAATTGTGAAACATAACGAAATACATATGAAACATAAAGAGAACACATTTGCTACACTCACAACCACATGAATCTCATGAAACAGAGCTGCTGCCTTTCATTAATCCTTTGTCAAAATATACAATGAAGAGCTGAGTTTCTCTCCCACAGTCTCTCAAAAATTACAACCAACCAACCCTTTGCAAATGGTTTTCATACAATAAATAGGACTTGCCATGAGGAAATAGAACGACCAAGAGTTGGGGAGTTTTTCAAATCATTACAAAGTGGAAGTGGAAAGCCAACCATTAGTTACAGGTGCAACATTACAAAAATGACAAATGGCTTGGGTGACTGCTCGCCTTCCTTTGCCACTTGGATAGAAGCCAACTTTAGTGGAGATAATTTAAATTTTGTTTTAGGTGCCAAAAAAAGTGTAGTGTAAATGGGTGGGCCCACTTGGAGAAAGTTGTGAATCGAAATGTCGCGAAGCGGAAGTGATTTTGGCCTTTTTCTCTATATGCATCGTGACCAAATCTATATGTGTCGCGCCACTTTGGAGGTTGTTTTAAGGTACCTTCAGGAGTCCAAATTGTGCCCAAGTGTTATTGTTGGAAATCCTGGCCTATCTACTTTCCAACCCATGTGGAATTTCTGAATTTGGTGCTCATTTTCCCCTCCAAAACTCCATTCTCCCAAGACTGCTTCCTGTGTGTCAAAATAGGGGTAGAGAGGTCATTTTTTTAGTGTTTTTGACCTCCTGGGGACTCAAATCATGCCCAAAATTATTGTCCATTTACCAGCATGCATGATTTTTCATGTTGAATCCAAAAATGCAAGCCATTTGTGATTTGGAGCCCCCAATCCTAAGCGTCGGCGCCAGTGGCGCGACGAACAGGGAGAAAAAACCTGTGTTGTGACCAAAAATTTGTCATGTGATCAAAATTGCCCCAAATTTCTTGAAATTTGGGCTGGAGATCCTCCATGAAGTGATATAATGGGCCACGGAGGCTTCAACCAAGATTCAAAGCCGATCTTGCTCTTTTTTCCTCTTTTTCCTTTTTGCCCCTCTACTCAATTTTGCCTTCAAACTCCTTATCCGAGCCTTTGAACTCATGTTTCGTGCCCTGTAATGATAAAACATCTGCCTCAGTATGGTTTTGTCCCTGTCGGCCTTCTCTAGCAGTCTCTCAAGGTGGATGTTGATGCGCTCGAGCCAAGACTCTCGGTCATTGTAAATCTCTTGCTCCAATGGAGTGAGCTCAATCCTCCTATGTTGGGCAGCTTAGTGACTCTCACGGATGTTTTGCAGCTCCATGATCTCATGTTGGTCCTCAAGCTGTTTGTTCCTCTACTCCAAATACCTGATAATCCATTTGATCCTCTCCAAATTGAGTGACAAGTCTTGGATCTCCGTTTTCTGCTCCTAGATGGTCCTCCTAAGTTTGGCACTCTCCTCATCTGTATCATCATCATGAATGAGGATGAAGTCGGCCTCTTGTTCACCTGAAGGCCCCTCATCATGCATGGGCCTCTTGCCCTTGTCCTGTACCTACGTTGCTGATGTCAGAAGCGAGGCCCCTTCCACCCCGGGTGGAGATAACACTCACTTTGCTGCTGCAAACAAATGCCTATTGCCTCTCTGATAGGTGATGAATAATAGCATAATAGTGGTCTCATGGCACTCATAATGATGAGTAGGACCACCTATATCATGTTCAACCTTTGATAATACATGTGAAGTGCTAAAGATGTCACAGGAGATGAAGTCATCCCAAGTAATGCCTTGTAATCCCAGCTGATGGTCCACCAAAATATTAATAAGAGCAAAATGATAAACACTATTGAGTTGCTGCTGAGGGGTCTTGTGCTGCATGAAGCTGTTCATCCTCTCTATGTTCCTGCAAATGAAATATGGGATGTTCATCATCTGTACCCTGGTAAAGTGCATGAGCAACTTGATGTGATAGGCATATAAACGAGGGAACCTCCCCTCAGAGCTGAAATATTTCTTGATCAATTTCATGAGTGGAGCATATTCGTCTTTCAAATATCTGAATGGAAAGACTCTTTGGAGCTGCCTCAAGAAACTGGCCTTAATATAAGGCTCATAATGTTGCCTATTAACCTTCTGTTTCTTGTGCCACTATTCACCGACATTTGGTATGTCGGTTTTTAATGAGACAGTTTTGGGTGTCAGTGTGAAGGTGACCCCGGCTAAGATAGAGTGACCTCCATGTAAGTGAAGCACAAAAAGACGGGCCAAATCATGATGAAATCAGACATTAGCCACCCTTTGAAAAAACTCAAAACATGATAGATGCTGGAAACATGACATAGCAAGAGGGCAGGCCAGCAATTCTGTGAGGGTATTTGGCTCATCCCTAACATGTTTTCCACTTTTGTGATGTCTCCGGGGAGCCTGTTCTTCCGAGGATGAATCACTTTGTGTTTCCATCTCATACTCCGATGAATGCTCAGATGCCATGACTGTTGTATGTGTATTGTGCTTGGACTGTCCTTAGATGATGGTATGAAACTGTGTGTTGATATGAACTCTTCCACCAAGGGGAACAATACAAAAAGGGAGTGTTAGGAAGGGGAATAATAGGATGGGATTAGGGGTTATGGGGGGAAATTTTGTTTAGGGATATGTAGGGGGGTTTAGGGATTTTATAAGGTAGGGTTTTGGGGTTTTGAAAAGGTAGGGTTTTGGGGTTTTATAGTTGACAAATGAGTGGAGGGGATAGGGAATAGGGGTTTAGTATTGTTTTAGGGTAGGGAAAATAGGGAAAAATGGGATAAGGGGAAAGGGAAAAATGGAAAGAAGGGGGAAAATGAAAGGGAGGAGGAGCCTTGGCACCAACACCACAAGTTTGCAACCCTAGGGCAAAGGATTTGATGTTTTCAAGTGGTAGGGTTTAGGCATTATTTATTGCAATTATAAATGGCCATGAACAATCATTACATTCACAAAAATACATGAGCCATAAAGATTTAGAGCCTACCTGTCGATTTGAGGGGTTTCAAAGGTGACTTGATGCAATTTGGCACAATTTCGGGCCTTTGTGGGTGTGCGCCGCGCAACAAACCCAGTGCACCGCGCTCCGTATATGCACCGTACCCATGTTAAATTAACACTATGGGGTAGTGTTGTGTGTGCCACGCTTTATATGTGTGCCGCGCCCCTCTATGTGTGCACCACGCTCCTGAAAACGACTCGAAACTTCACTCAAATGCGTGCTAGATTTTCTTAACCACCTTGAAATGCTTTCTCTCCACCTTGGTATGCAAAATGATTATGTTTCTTGTAGAAATCCTTTATAAAGACTTTTGGAGTCATGGGTTAAATTTTTGCTTCTTCAAAAAGCCACTTTGCTAATGTTTTATTTTGGCTCTTTTAACTGAGTTAATGCAACACTGAATTTCACTTTTCCCTTTGAATTTTTAGCTAGAATGATGAAATTTTTGGCACTTTTTGCAAGGGTTGTATGACAAGGCATTTCGCCAAGGAAACCATGACTGCACCTGAAGAAATCAACTAGAGAATTTTTTTAAAATTATCACAAATGACAAACTGTTTGACTTTTCTTCAAAACAGAGTTTTGAAGAACAGTCGTAATCTATCAACATGACGATGAAATTCTTTGAATCACAACTTTGTAAGGGCCTCGCTCTGGTCTGCATGGCTTTATTGGACATGGTTGAAGGCCAAATTGACTGATACCTAGACCTAATGACTGAAAATGACTCTCGTCCATTAAAAAATCGAACATTGATTGTCATGGAGTTTGGTGAACATTAACAAAAGACCTAAGCGAGCAAGAGCCAGACATGAGGGGAAATGACTAACAAGACCCTTTCCATCAGATCATGGTATGCCCCTAGCGGAATGCAGTTGAGTGAATGGAGCGAGACACCTATAAATGAAATGCATAAAGAGTTTTGATCTCTGACGGAGGGTTGACCAGACCGACTCTAACAGTAAATATTTAAGATAAATTTATATGGGTATATTTTTCTTTTTCTTTTTTAAATATAAATTTAGTGTTATTCATATTTATTACTAGCAATTACCCCAAAAGGTGCAAAGAGATGTCGATAATATTTTGAAATTGAAAAAGTTGTACTTTGATTATAATTTTGGAGCAAATAAGTTTTGTGACATCACCTAAATTTAGTTTATATGTAAGTTTGTCCATTTTGTTAGGATCCTCAAATTGAGAAGAAGTTGTATTTTGTGTTTCACAATCATGCTCTTGAAACATTAATTATAATATGACATATTGTAGTCTCAAAAAACTGGAAAATTTAGTTTATCTGTAAGTTTGTCCATTTTGTAAGGATTGTCAAATTGAGAGGAAGTTGTAGTTTGTGTTCCACAATCATTCTCTTGAAACATTAATTATAATATGAAATATTGTAGTCAAACTGGAAAAATGATTTTATGTCATTGTGAAAAAATAATGAGTGGAAATATTAAAAAGATTTATGAATAATTAAGTAAATGAAATATTAAAATTATATCTTACTTGGGACAAGCACTCATAAATTTGATACAAACTGCTCCTTTTTAAATAAATTCAAAACATATTAAAATAATTATATATATAAATAAGAATTCTTAACCTTTCTTTAAAAAATGTTCATTATTGAATACTAATAAATGTTTTACCTACACAACAAGATTGGCTTACAAACGGGGCAGCTCTGGTTCTAGGGTTTAACTAAGCAAGTGAAAGAGGGAAACAAGCATCCATGGAGACACAGGGAGGAGGGATCTCCACTCTATCCTACAATAATATGGTAGCAAATAGAGGAAGAGGAGGGAAAAAGAAGAAACCTCCATAGCCCTTGGAGGTCAAGGCAAAAACACAGAAACTCATAAGGCAGAAGGCGGAAAAGCCAATGCAGATCAAGGGGCCCACTAAGAGGATTGGCAGGAGGAGAAAGAGGAAGGCAGAGGTCAAGGATCAGAGAATAGAGCTAATATGGGGCCCTGTAAACCAAACACCATAATTAAACCTTGGGTTATTCTAAATGATCCAGCTCTCCAAGTGCATAGGGTTCACATGGCTAACTATGCCATCATATGCAAATTTATGGGAATCTAGCCATCAGAGAAAACATTGTACACCTGCATAAAATACAACTGAAAACCAAAGGGGGAGTTAAATATACATCTTGGATGCAAAGGTTTTTTCACTTTGATGTTTACGAACATGGAAGATAGAGACATAATTTTTGAAGGAGGGCCATACTTCTTTGCAGCTGCTGGTCTCTATATGCGGCCATGGACGATGAACTTTGTGCCAGAACGAGAAACCTTCACTTCAGTACTGGTATGGATTCAACTATACTCCTTACCTTTAGATTATTGGATGCCAAAGTCTTTAAAAGCTATAGGCAATAAATTAGGTCATTTCTTAAAAATTTCAGAGGAAACTCTAAGGGGAAAATATACATCCTATGCCCATATATGTGTAGAGATGGACCTATCAGGAGCCCTTCCAGATGAGATCATTCTAGAAGTCTATGACAAGGAATGGGTTCAAGTAGTTGACTATGAACATATCCCATTCAGATGTCACAACTGTCATGAGCATGGGCATCTATCCAGAGACTGTCCTCTCAATAGAAGGGAGGAAAACCTAAATACCAATAAAGGAAAAGACTAGACAGGTTTCACCAACGTAGGAGGGAAAGGAAAGGGAGGAGGAAGGAAGACACAAAAGAACCCTAGTGTGAATGATAAAACAAAAAGTTACAACAATTTTGAGATCTTAGGAGAAAAAGAAGTTGATGGAGGGGATAAAGAGAGTACAGAGAATCAAACAACAAGGGGGAAAGAAAAAGAGACCAGCATGGAGTACACTCAGGAATAGAATGAACACATAACAGACACTTTGAGTACCATGGAAATAGAAAAAGACTAGGAAATGACTCAAAGTGAAAGTGGTACAGAGGATCAAGATTTACAGGAGAACCTGGAAAGGGAGAACCTAGAGCTGGAAAAGTTTCTAAAACAGGGAGGCAACCTGGGAATAAACTCCATCCCTCAGGAGGACGTGGACAAGGTCTAACAAATATTCCTTAGCAAGGCACATAAAACAGTGGCAGGATTCAAAAGAGGAAATGACAACCAGGAAAACAAAGGGACTTCCTCAATAGGATTAATAACAAGAAAATTAACAAAGAATCGAGGCAAGAAGAGGGGAAGAAAAAGACAGAAAGAACTAATACTGGAGTGTGGAAAACTCATGATTGATTCAGGAAGGATGAAAGACCTTTCTAGTTACTCCTTTAAAACCCCACCTCAATGAAAATCACAACCTGGAACATTAGATGACTAGGGAGCAGAAGAAAACAGAGGAATCTAGGTAAAAGAATTAGAGAGGAAAAACCTGACATAGTATTCATACAGGAAACAAAATGCTCAATGGAGAGGATCCGCGAAAAACATAGCAAATGGGTAAATAGATATGAATACCTTGAAGTTAAGGCAAATAAATCTGTTGGTGGTATTCTCACTCTATGGGATCCACAAAAATTTGGTGTGATTAATGCGGAGGCATCCAGACATCACCTTTCTCTAATTTTCCAACCGGTGGGTGACAGACAATGTTAGATGATCACTAATGTATATGGTCTACAACCATTGGAGGACAAACTTCGACTCCTCACAACACTGGAGGATATGAAGAAGAGATACCCATCTCTACCCTGGATTCTTGGAGGTGATTTTAATGTAACAAAATCACTCATGGAGAAGAAAGGAGGTGTTATCACTCAGGTTGTCCCTAGGCTCCTGTTTAGGGATACGGCCGAGGTAACCACAAACCAATCTTTGGATTGCAGGTTCTAGCCACCTGCAATCAGAGAGGGCTCTCTCTTAAAGATTCAACTTTGTTGATGATTTTAGGCTAGCTTTTGGCTCAGGGGTGTTTTGTTTGTGTTTGGATGGAAGGTAGAAATATCAAGCAAAGAGGCAAGGTAAGGTGTGATAAGTTTCAAACCATTGGGCGTGGAGTCATGGATTAAGGCTTGCTATTGCGTCTTCTTGATCATAAGAGGATTAAGGAGCAAGATATCCACGCATGATACAATTATCAATCTACCGAAGGGATGGAATGATGAAAATCAGAGATGAAAGGCAAAGGAGAATCATTTCATCATACTGAAAAAGAGGAGAAGTGGATGAATGGTTATCTAGGAGCAGTTAAGAATTCCTAAACTCTCATTCATATGTGAAAGAAACAGCGTAAACAAGATCATTTAAGTATACATGCTCATAGCTATTTCTGATGAAAACATGAAAAAGTGTAGAAATTGAACTTAAGGTGTATTTAAACAAATCCTAATCTATTCTTATTTTCTGCAATTTAGATGGCGGAACGGTGGTAAAAACATGAAAATTAACAGAGGTGAGAAACACTTATTGAATCATGTAGAAGCACAGGAATTCCGTAATCACTCCTTGGCCAATTAAACACATAGAGTAGTTTCGAAATCCATGCTTTCAGCAGTCTTTGATTATAGAAAGTATGACAGTTACAGTGCGGGTCTCTGCCTGAAGAAAATGTCGAGAAAAAGACTAAGCAATTTCCTCGACTTATTGACCAACCAACCAACCCCTCACTACATGTTTCAGGGTGGTATATATAAGCAAAATATCAGAAAGTCATTCATTACAATTGACCTAAACAGGTCTACTGAAGAGCTTTTCTAAAACCTAAGTGTTTCTGGAATTAAATGCAAGTAAGTCTTTTGGGTTGCGATAGAGGCAGCTGAATCGAAAGGAGTGCAATGTGGCCCTTGGAGGCTTGATGCGGTGCTGCTGGAGTAACTGTGCTTCAGGATCTGTATTTCTGTTTTGGTGCGAGTTAAATGTGCAATAATTATGATTTGAGGGTTTTTGAGTGGCTTCGCCCTCTTTCCTTGACTTTGCTGGAAGGTATTAAATGTTCTCCTGCTTTGGGCCGCTACTTAAGATTTTCGCTGATACTCTTTGCTGCTACATTGATGGCTTCCGCCGCCTGCTAATACTATTTGACACGCTTGTTCCCTGATGATTTGATCTGATACACTTTAATCTCTGTCATTGGTCCTTTGATGTCTTTAAAACGGATTAATTTGGCAAAATCGGGAAATTTCGGGCTTTTTCAACGCAAAACGGGCCAAGGAATCAAAAGATTCCTCAAAGATTCCCCGAAATGGCCTATTTCCCGTAGCGAAAACGGACTCTGTTTCTTGTTCAGGAGCTCCAAAGTGCGATTTCTCTTCCTGCGCGAATTTTCGGTTTCTTGGCTGCTGACGTCAGCATGACGTCAGCAGTATTGCAGATGACGTCAGCTTGCTGACGTCAGCGGTGGGTCCTAGTATAGATGTGACATGGTGGGGGGCTCATATTTGAAGGCGATGCGATGAAATTCTCCGATGCGATCGCAATATCGCATCTGCGGGGAATGGGAAGGTACTTTAGTTGGACATTTGGCGCTTGCGACTGCCGATCGCCGATATCGCGATATCGCGTCGAGTAATGACGGATGGGGCATAACTTATATGGTGAGAATATTGCGATCTTGTGATGCGAGCTGGCTTACTAGGGTCTGCGGAGTGTTAAGGAAGTCGGCAATGGGTTTATTTCGGTCGGAAGGAGTGAGTAAGTGGGTCTGAAAGGCTTTTGAGGCTTCGGAAGGGGTCTGAAAACCTAAAAAAGGGATTTTATACTTTGGAAGGAGTCCATTGTATTTAGAAGATGGTTTGAAGGGGCAGCATGAGGGTTCTTGCTAAGTTTCAGGTAAACTGAGCAATTCCCGGGGGTACTTATGGTTATTTTTCAACCAGGGGGAGGGATATTTACATAGGGAATGATTTACATAATTTTAGTAGGGGGATGGGAAAATATAAGGAGCTAAATAATAATGTCAATAGTTAATATGGAGATGGTAAGAAGGCGCTAAGTTCGGGAGATCTTAGGCTACAACGAGGGGACATAACCTTTTAGAGAGAGAGCATGGAATATCTCTGAGCAAAGCAGATCTTCACACAAGCTAATGATATGAAAACGATGGAACTCAAGAGGTATTAAGCATATCTTGACCTCTTTTTGGGGAAATTAGTTAATGATTGGGGGAGATGGAGAAAGGAAGTTAGTGATGCCTGTTTTTTAGCTTCTCGCATAGAACTGCCTGGTAATTGTGTCCTGAGTAAAGATGACACCTGGAAACCTGGAACTGATCAGCAATCAAGATTCAGCAACCTCAAAACTACCTACCCAGCCTACTTACCTAACATTTTTTCTTCTTTTGGTTTGGTGCACTTAGATTTGCAAACACAATCATTCAATTTTTCTTTTTCTGCTTTCCTATCTACACACTACCCTTATTTCATCCGAGGGCCCAGATTGAGCTGTTGGGCTCCTTTGATTCTCTACCTATCTAAGAATCTGCCAAGATTAAGCTGTTTGGATAGATTTTCATTCTCTATATTCTAAAACAGGAAATTTAAACCTAGGGAGACCAATATTAAGCTATTTGGACCTCCCTTTAACTGAAAATTGGTGACACCGGAATAACTTCTCAAAATTTGGAATGCAGTTAAATGAACTCTGGGTAGCCTTCTTCGCTTGGAGACTGTTAACAAAATATGGAGCATTGCAGCATGCAAAGTATGACATATTTGTCCTGTAAAAATGTCAATCATGAAATATGAGTAACCTGCTGCAGCAGGAGGTTAACAGTGGCTCCACTTAGGGATTGTTTCTCCTTGTGAGAAGCCAAGAAAAACAGGTCAGAATGCCTTAGTCTTTAGTTGTTGCTATTCTCTGCAAAATTCCCTTCGCCGGCTACCTTATTAATCCTACCTACCTACCCTAACCAACACTTACTTTGCTGTCAGGTGAAATAAAATAACCAGTGCAGCCACTTAAGCAACTAAAAAAAGAGATGAACTCGCTGACTGATTGTTAATGAACTTGGAAGCACTATTCTGTCATGTGCCCCCATAATCAAAATTGTGGCATAGAAAGGATGTTGCTGATGTATTTGGTCTTCACCGAGAAAGCATGCTAAAGAACTTGAGTTAA
The DNA here is from genome assembly GCA_000404065.3 of Pinus taeda. Classification (NCBI taxonomy): domain Eukaryota; kingdom Viridiplantae; phylum Streptophyta; class Pinopsida; order Pinales; family Pinaceae; genus Pinus; species Pinus taeda. The sequence continues at coordinate 12,253 of APFE030273917.1, read as the reverse complement.
GAAGAAGTTCCATGTAGTCTACAATAGGATCAATAAAAACATTATGTGGGACGGTTTCTTCTGGGCCTTCTTGGTCAGATGGAACAGCTGCATCCTCGGTAACAAGCCCTGCAAATAATCCTTCAGTCTTTGCCTTGAAAACAAAATTATCCTCAATCTGTAAGTCAGAAGGTAGTACTATTTCCCCATGGCTTGGGAAAACAAAATTATCCTCAATCTGTAAGTCAGAAGGCAGTACTATTTCCCTTTGGCTTGGAAAAACAAAATTATCCTCAATCTGTAAGTCAGAAGGTAGTACTATTTCCCCATGGCTTGGGGGAACAATATTATCCTCAATCTGTAAGTCAGAAGGCAGTACTATTTCCCTCTGGCTTGGGGGAGGAAGATTTAGGAAAAATTCTTTAGGATCGCGAAAACTATATGACTGAATTTTCGATTCCAAGAGTTCAATTTCATTTTCATATCTTTCAACAACTAACTCCAGAAAAAGTTTATTCGGGCGTCCTGCTGTTTTTAACAACACCAATCTGAAAAATTCTTCATTAAGCTCAAGTTCTGATAAACTTTCCCTGAATTCATCTAAATCTTTATCAAATGAAAGATCCTCCACAAACCTGGTCATTCTGTCTTACTGTTAATGCTTTGGAATATGGACTATTTGGTTGTAAAATTGTTTCATTCCTCAGTGGAGCCTTGATTGAAACTGAAGTGGAGTCGCCAGGTGGATGCCTTAACTTTGAAGTGCCTGATCTCTCTCCACCATCAAAGATCAGAACTAAACATGAAAAGCTCTGAAGAAAAGGAGCACTTTCTCCAGAAAGCGGGGTTTATAGTAATGAACAAAATGATTTAAGTCCCCAGCGGAGTCGCCATTATGTTATCACTCAGGTTGTCCCTAGGCTCCTGTTTAGGGATACGGCCGAGGTAACCACAAACCAATCTTTGGATTGCAGGTTCTAGC
>APFE030273915.1:15545-25611 GCA_000404065.3 Pinus taeda | reverse complement strand
CTTGGTGCAGCCACCCGATGGTGTACGGTTGTGGATGTGCTATGGTCGGTAAGCCCAACCGCTTCACGACCTCTGCCGGAATGAGGTTCTTTTGGCTGCCGCTATCGACAATGAACTGTAGCGGGGAGCCCCTTACCCACATCTAGGAGTGGGAGAGACGCTCCTCCTCCTCTGGATCTTCAGTTTCATTTTTTTGGATCTTAGCAGTAGCAACAGTGGCGTTGGGATCTGCATCAATGATCTGCTTCCCTTTCTCATTCCCCTTGTCGGGTTGTGACTCAGATTTAGAACCTGCATCTGATTCTGAAACCTTTAGCTCAGCCACAAGTGACTGCTTCGCCCGACACTCACTTGTGTTATGAGTGGAGCTCTTATGGAACTCACACCATTTTCCCATGTCTTTTTTTGGCTTTGCAACACTGTTCTTTGCTTGTAGCTTTGGCGGGTTGTCTTGGGCTGCCCCGCCTTGGCTTTGTCCTTTGTTATGTGGTTTCGGGGCACCTTTCCCTTGCTTTGGATTCGCAGATCCAAAGTCTCGCTTCCTTTGTTTAAATTTCTCCTCGATCTTGACGGCATATCAGTATGCTATGCCGAGAGAGGAGATGTTCAGGAATTCCATTTCTTCCTGGATGTACTTGTGCAAGTAGCCGCGATATTTGAGTATCAAATGCTGCTCTGAATCCTTGATACCCAACTTCGTGCGAAGGATATGGAAAAGATTGGTGAACTCTGGCACATCTTGATCCCTTCCCTGCTGCAGCGTGGTCCACTTTATGTATTCATCCTCATAGCTTCCAACAGGGTAGTATTGCTCCTTAATGGCCTCCTGGAATGAATTCCAGGTGGGTGCAGCTGAAAATAGCGAGCCTGTAGTTTCATCCTTCTGCTCGCAGTAGGTTTCCCACCACTCCTTGATGTGGGGGGCTGTTTTGAGAAGAGCGAAAACAATCTTTTCCCGACTCAAAAATTCATGAACAGAAAAATAACCCTCTAGCGGATTTAACCATTTATCTACAACATCTGCATCTATCTGACCCTCAAATATGGGGATTTCAAAATTAACTTGTACCTTAAAGGGCGTTGCATTTCTAGAGTAGCTGCTGGAAGCCGAGGTGTCACTTTTGGGTAGCCGCTGAAGTATTCGGGCAAAGTTGTCCATCATCGCATTCTGTTGTCGCTTGAGGGCTTCTTCGAGCAAGATTTTGATAGGATCTCCTACTCCCTCATATTTCTTCTCATCCGCCATGGGAGGCCGTCGGGATTTGTGAGGCTGGCCTTGCAAAGGTTCGACCAGCTCAAGCCCTAACTCCTCATATCCTGACCTTGTTGGGGACATGCAAAAAAAAAAAAAACAGAGAAAAGGCAGACCGCTCTGATACCACTGATCCAGACTTAAACAGGAATGCAACAAATTGCAGATATAGCCATATACACAAAGATGCAGTGGAAATAATACTTCATTTCATTAATGGAAAATACTGAAATATGCTTACAACCAGAAATGGAAATAAACCAGCTAGGGCGATGGCAGCTTATCTCTGAGAAGAGATGTGTGGCTACATGCCTCTGAACTCTGTTACAATGAGGCTCAAAGGCCTATTTATTGTTGAGAAACAATGGAAAAACCCTTCCCATTCCAAAACCTAACCCTAGAAGATGAAACGCCAAATTTTGGGCCCCGTTTTTGGTAAGTTGGCACGTCAACTTCTCGGGGTCACGAATTGGTCGTCTTATCTCCGTTCGACGCGCATGATAGCACGTTGGAAAGATCTCTCCAAGGAATACGACGCAAAAGATGATTTTTAGACAAAAAAATCGTTGGCAGTAGATTTCCCAAAAAACGTCGTTTAGGGCCTCAAAATGGCTCCAGAAGTTTAGGACCCGAAAAACTGCTAAAAATAGTAAATTGTGCTATAATTAAGGAAACTGAAAGAACTGAAAGAAGCACTAGAGGGGATCCACATGGAATTAGCGGGTGGCCACCAATATCCACCTGGATCATCTGATTAATTTTTCTACCTCTTCTCCTAATGTACCTGTTGTTGTAGACTCTATTGTGACTGGCAATGTTGTGGTAGGTGGAGCTGTAGGTGCTAGTGAAGCTGCTAGTGTGGAAGGGACTGTTGCAGATGCTGTAGGGATGACATTTGTGGAAGTTTTGGCTATGTCATTTTGTTTTAATTGGATCAAGCTATCCAATTCTTTCTCTATCTCCCTTAGTTGATCATTTATTTGTAGGACAAAGTATGTCAACTCCTCATGCTTGTGTTGGGTCTCCAAAACTTCAAGTGTTTGAGGATGTTGCAGCTAGGGTATTTTTAATTACTTCTTAAGTGCAATGATGTCATCGTTCTTCTTCTTTATCAGTTTTTCCGTTGCCTTGATGTCTTTGGGATCATGTCCCAATTCAATCAGTAAGTCTTCCAAAGACTTAATTGTAGTATCCTTGACCTGTGAGGAGGCCTTCTCAAAATAATATCGAGCTGAGATGTTGGTCAATGAACTTTGTAGCTCATGGGTAGCCATGGATTTATTGTCAAGGTGGAGTATATCATCTCTCCATCTTTTTTATGAAATTCTATTTGGTCAATGGGATGAATATCCCTTACAAACACCTCAAAATCAATCCTTTTGAAATCTGTTGATTTCTTTAGTTGTTTCACAGTGGGCTTTATGAAAGATATTTGTAGCTTTCCCTCTTTGATGTCAAAATCTGACATCAACCTAGTTTGATTGGTGGGTGTGTGTTTGAGATAGTGAGCATAAGTCTGTGCCTTCAGTTTCTCATTCCTCAACTTGATTTCTTTATATCTTTCCTTTATGTCTTGGTCCTTGTTAGTAGGCCTATTGAATGAAGACACTTCCACACTTAGCTTCCTTTCCAACATCTGATTTTGTGATGCGGATGGTTCCTGTGTCTCCCCAGATGGGGTTGTGCCCTTGCTTCTGTCCAACTCAGTGTTGGTCACCTGTGATGACCCTTTTGTATCTTCCTATTCATAAATAGGATTAAGCCTTTTCCTTTTGCTGTGACTGGTTTCACACTGTACATTAGATGTATCCATGCCTGAAGTGGAAGATCCCTCTCTATTTCTCTCGGGATTTCTTTCTTCATTTTGGGGAGCTTGCATGATAGGAGGGGTACTCATGGTGGCTTCTTGATGTTCAAGTACTTGCAGAAACGAGCTCTCATCAAACTGTCTTTCTAAGTCACATAAGGCATTCTCTACATCTACCTTTGTACTGTCTTTGTCTACAAGAGTGTTTTCCACCTACTCAAATTGATTTAAATATCTTTCTATATATAGTATGGGGTGGTGGATATAAGGTCCCAACATGGCCTTTTCTCTCAATTTGGTCACAAATTCTTGAGAGTCATACCTCCACATGAAACTCTGTTGGAACTTCATTTGCTGCAAAATTTGGTTTTCTTCCTTCCCTGCCTCTCTAGAATTTCATATGAAGGGGCCTAACTAGTTTTTTACTCTAAATTGTGATATTTTCTTGGCCGAGACAAAAATTATCTCATCAGAGTTCATTATTTTCCTATAGTACTCTAGAGCAAATAACCTCATGGGGAGGTATTTGGGGAGTTTATAAGGTGCAAGGTGGCAACCATAAATCCTTATTTCATTTTGGTTTTGGTAAAGGTACCAATCTCCCACTTTGCTTTGATTAGACAGCTGAACGACCCTTTTGATCTCCGAACTTACCCTGGGTGGAGGGCTTCCTGTCAGCATAGTCATGACTGGATGGACACAAGAATCTATGAAATCTAAACAGGTATATGGTGACTCATACTTATGGAACAGTGGGGTCCAAAGAATGACAGACCTGGGCTCGCCTCTGGTATCCAACTTTTGGAGGGGGGAAGGAAACATGTCTGACTAATAATACAAAAATAGGTGGTATAATATAGATGAGTTTTTGAATACTCTCTCATTTCTCATTCTAGTAAACTGCTCATGCATTCTATCAGCTATGAACTTGGCATAATTGTACAAAACATTAGGAGGCTATCCTGGGGTATAAATTGACATGAAGGACAGGACAAGCTCATCAGCAAATTCATCAGTGGAGCAACCTAGGACACATGATATCAAGGTGATGATTTGTTTTACCCTTTCAGAGAACATGGCATAAACATATGGAGGGGGTGGGGGGGGGGGTTTAGGAATGTGTTTCTTTTCAACAATGAAATCTTGGAACAATTGGTCTAGTCTAGAGGGACTTAACTTGGAATATTGGTATAACAAATTTCCAATTGAGAGTGGGGTCAGGTTTGGTCCTGGTTGGAGTTGCAACATTTCATTTATGGACTCAGCTGTAATGGTGAACAGAATATTTTGGTCAGGTGACATAATAGCTCTCAGGCTGGGAATCTAATAGGCATGGCATTGGTGGACACTTTTAGGGAAAACATGTACCTATGGGAACTGGTATTTGGGAAAATTTGACTCCTAAAGGCCAATATCATTAGCAGGGTTGAGGTATTTTTCCCTACTTAAACAATGGATTTTAAGCAGGAGGTTCTGGGTAGTTGTATCCTTAATTTGGAAATCCCTGTCAGCTAAGGAAAGGTGGTCAAGGTCCAAATGATGAGTCATGATAGGTATAACATCCAGGGAAACAGGGGCAACCATTATTCAGTTCTTGTGGATTTGAATTAGGCTCTAGGGGTTTATTCAAAGGTTTTCAATGGAAATTGGAAACTATCAGAGGGTTTGGCTGTAGGTTTTCAATTTTAAGGTATTTTTCAATTAATTTTACTTAATGAAAATACTAGATAGGCTGAACGCTTCCAAATTTGAACGGGGAGTAGTAATTCTTGGTAAAATACCTGGAATTGGGTGAATTATCTGCAAATATGGAGTTCACGGGTGCCACAGAGGTTCGAATGGAACTGGTACGAACTGACAACTCAATTGGGATTTCTGTGGCTTCTTCAGTAGCGAATTCGGGTTTAAAATGGTGAAATCATAGTTTGTAGGTGTCGCATTGGATTGCTGAGGTTAATAGAGGAAATGAGCAGAAAAAATGAGAAAAGTTGTTTTTCAGCCTTTTATGGCACAACGATTATTTTTTGGCGGCAATTTTATGAATGAATAGTAGGTGGTTTTGGTGGCTTCAGTGGGAGCTGGTATTGGAGGGTTGCTGCACCGCTTTTGTGGTGTGGGTAGTTTTTAGGAGGGGTCACCTAATCTACTTTAGAGTGTGACACATAGCATTCGGGGGGTCAGGGAAAACCGCCTTATCAGGTGGGTAAAGGTCAACTATCGGGCTCGGTCGATATGGCTGTGGTCCATCAGATTTTGGAGCTTTTAATCTGATGGTAGTCGGGCAGAGAAGATGCACGGAGGAAATGAATGGGAGTTTAGGGCGGGCCAGGGGTTTTAATCACAGTGGTTTGGGATTAATTTACGAATTAATCCTGGGTTAAGCAATTGGGCGGGGCTTAATTGTGGATTAGGGAATCAGGTGAGGTTAATGACAAGATTAACTTAGGCTTACAGAGATTAGGTAAATTAAGGTTCTATCGGGGTATGGGTAATTTATATAGCTTTTATTAAAATTGAGGGTTGGGGGTATTTACATAGGGATTTAATTCATATACAGGAAAAAGGTAATTATAAGGGATTTATATAATGAAATTAGAAATTATTATGAAATGAGTGGAGTAATTATTCCTTAAGCATAAATGTAAAATATATGCATTTTATTTCATACATTTGATACTTAGGATAAAGTGCTTTTTTTGGGTTTAGGAATGAAATGGAATTTACATGGTGGTTTTTACTTTCCCTAGGCAAATGAAGTTTTTTCTTAAGAAAAGGGGTTTTATTAAGATAATGAGGGGAAATGAAGGGAGATGAATTTTATGAAGGGGATTCTAACACTTTTTGTCCATAATTCATTAAGCCGAGGGTCTGATCCCACCAAAAGACAGATAAATTCTTTGAGCCTCTTTGACTTATAGGATTTAAAGTACTATAACATACTTGTGGATGGGAAATTAGTAAGTAGAGGGGAAAAATGAATGAGGGGAGTTAATCACACTAACTTGCAAACCTTTGTTTTTTTTTCACAGTTGATCATACATATTGAAATATGAGTGTAAGCATGACACATGTATTGTGATCCAATTAACTTTATACTTTAGCAACCTTTCTTCTACTTACCCATTTACTTACCCTACCATTTTTCTTCATTTTATTTGGGTGCATTTAGGCTAAAAAAACCTTATCAATCCTTTTATTTTACAAATTAAACTATATAATTCTAACCTTATATCATCCAAGGGCTCAGATTAAACTGATGAGCTCCTTTTATTTTCTCTACCTATCTGATGATCTGCCAAGATTAAACTGTTTGGTCCGATTTTATTCTCTAACTATAAACACAAGATTCAAAGCATGAAATAGCCAAGTTTAAACAATTTGACTATCATGGATTGTGGCATGAGTAACAAGATGCACACAATCATTATTATGTATAAAAGTAAATAGTAGTGGAATTTTGACTTGCACACTTTCATGGTATCTTTTATTTTTTGGGTTTCATATATTTTCATTTTTTTTACCTTTTCTTATTCCTTTTGTCCTTTGATTATTCTTTTAGGACATACCCTCTTTACATTTTTTTATTTTTTAATATGGAAAACATTTGGAGAAAGAAAAGGTATGTACAATATTACAAGGCTTAACCTTAGTCATTCAAAATTATGACTCCTATTGGTATAGGAACCTAACAGTGGCTCCACTTGGCAATGGAATTTTCTAGTGAAATGTCAAGAACTTTACAGATCAGTGGCCTTTCAATTGTTGTTGATGTTGCCTTGCTAGGTGTCCTTATGAAAATCTGCATTATTTATACTTATGATAGTAAATATTTTAAAGCTTAGGGCCTTCTCTTCAGGCTTCAACTTCAAAGATCACCACCCAATCCAAATTAGACTTTGTAAAATAAAGTATGTACAAAATGGGAAATGAACAATTAGTAATTTGGTTCAAAGTAATGTTTTAGCATTTGACCATTCACTGTCCCACCTTCTGCATTTGTACCATCAATTTCTCTCAAAAAGAAAGCATTGTTTCCTCTATAAGCATAAATGACATAGGGACCTTTCCATAAGAAATCAAATTTCCCATGTTTGCCCTTGTCTTCCCTCTTTGAATTGCACTTGAGCACTTTGTCACCAAGGTAGAGATATTCAACCTTGGTTCTCTTATCAAAAATCTTTCTAATCCTTTCCTGCACAACTTGAGACCTGATATAGACCTCTTCTCTGGTTTGTTGTAGATGAATAGTTTGCTTAATTCTTCTCTAGATACTATTTGGTTCAACATGCAACTCTTAAAGTAACTTCATCAGTGGTATTCCCAAGGAAGATGGAAAAAAAGCTTCCATCCCATAGACTAGTTGATAGGGACAAGTACCAATTGATTTCTTAGTAGTCAATCTATCTGCCCATAAGGCATTGACTAGCCTTTTATTCCAAGTTTTCTTATTATCCTCTAGTAATATCTTGAGGATGTTTACCAGCCTTTTGTTTGAGGATTCTGATAGTCCATTACCTTGAGGGTAATAAGCTGTAGAGTGGCCTAGGGTGATATGATATTTATTGCAGATATCTATCATTCTTTTGGATTTAAAGGTTGTTGCATTATCAGTAATGAGCTTAGTTGGACATCCAAATCTTAATAGAATATTATTTTTGTTAGGCCCCTATACTACTAGTGTAACCCCTTATTGTTATTATTACAACCCACTTATTATATTGATGTACCCATGTAGTGCCCATATTGTTACTATTGTGCCCCATAGAAGCCCACTATTATTATTATTGTGCCCTTACATTATTATTGTTATGTAGACTCTGATTATGTTATGACCCCTTAGACTCCTATATATAGAAAGGAGATCTTTTCATTTGTATCATCAAAGAATTGTTCATTTATGTACGTAAAGGAGGTTGCCCCCTGAAGAGGCTGAATTCTAAGGCGTTGATCTATCTTTTCTATCTTTTCTTGAGCTGGTTCCATAACATTTGGTATTAGAGCTTTGGATTCTAGGGTTTCACTACTCCAAATAGGTCATCGTGGCATTTTCTCTATAACTTTTTTTCTGTGACGTTTCAGAAGCTAAAAAAAACCCATTTTAGAAGAAATCACGCTAAATCTCAGGTCCGAATTTCAGAGCTTTTTGCGCTATATTTGTAGATATATGATCGAAGGAATTTGGTTTATTTGCAGACTCCTGAATTACATTCCCAACAGGTGACCTAGGGAAAATCGTCATAACTTTCTCTCTGAGCATCGGATTGAAATTTTGTAAGGTACAAAAAGAGGACACACTGTAGTTTCTTGTATATAGTTTTTTAGTGCCAAAGGTCGAAACAGTGAGACGTGGCACTTTATACAAGTTCACTCTTCTGGAAAGTTCTATAATCAGGTCATCTTGGGAGATTGTGCATAACTCTTTCTTGGAGAATCCAATTTGGATCAGACTGGTGGCATTGGAAAGAGGATGCAGAGGGCTACTAAAGGTCGCAATTTCAGAACTTAAAGATCTGAAAGTACAGAGTTACAGTCATTTCAAGATCGAGCTCCTAAAATCAAGAAAAAGCAAGATGAGGAAGTTTGATGGCAAGGATCCGGTAAATTGGATACTTCAGATGGAGCAGTATTTTGATCTACATGGTGTACCACTGTTACAAAAGGTATGTATTACATCTTCATATTTAGAACCAGATCATTTTTTATGGTATGAAGGGCTTTTTTCTCATAAACAACTTGTTACGTGGTCAATTTTCACGGAGGAAATGATAGCACATTATGAGGATACAAAGAGCAACACCTTCTTTAGAGCAACACCACAACAATTGGAAAGAGTAAAAGGGATTTGTGACATAGTGGAAAGAAAAATTATGGAAACGAGGAAGCATACCCCTCACAACTATAAAGATGGAAGTGTCGTTTCTCCTAGCCTTCCACAACCTACAAGGATTACACCACAACAATTGGAAGAAAAAAGAGAAAAAGGGCTTTGTTACAATTGTGATAGCAAATGCACTAAAGGTCATAAGTGTGCTGAGAAGAAATTATTTTACATAGAATATGAAGAGGAGGAAGAAAAGGATCAAGAAACATCAAAAGAAGAGGATATACGCCAGGACCCCACCCCAGAGAAAGAAGAAATGAATCATACCATATCTTGTATATTTCATTGGTCGAAATTACCACTCCTCAAACTATCAAGATAGAAGGACATATCAAGAAGAAAAATGTTCAAGAAGTGAAAGATCACATCGAGCATCAAGAAATGAATCTGACCATATCTTGTAAAGGATTGGAGGAAATTACCACTCCTCAAACTCAAGAGATAGAAGGACATATCAAGAAGAAAAAGCTTCAAGCAGTGAAAGATCACGTCGAGCATCAACAACAAGTTCTCCAACTTTTAAAGGATAACACCACTTCGGTGCAAAATCAAACGAAACAACAGGTAGATTAACATCGTAGTGAAAAATGTTTTGATGTAGGTGATTGGGTATTTTTACTGCTACATCTCAAGCAAGCTATTTATGAGAAGGAAATGTTGGCAATACTACATGCACTTAAAAATGGTGACCTTACCGAATAGGAAGACTCTTCAAGGATGAGGATGTGGAAGCACTGTTTTGTGCTATTTCTATTATCCAACCAGATTGGATAAACAAAGCAAGGGATGAATGGCAAAGCAACAAAGAAGTATGGCCACTTATTCAAAAGTTGCAAAAGATCCCAATTCAAACAATATTGCCAGAAATTGAAGAGGAAGGAAAAATCATATTGGAATCTGGAGCAATCACAGAAACAAGAACCCGACAGCTACGAAATCAATCAATTTCAAAGTATATCATCAAGTGGAAGGACTTACCCATTGAATATTCCACATCGGAGGACAAGAATTTTATACAGAAGCATCAAGAGCTACTCAAGCGTTGAGGACAATGCTTTTTGAAGGAGAGGGGCATGTTAGGCCCCTATACTACTAGTGTAACCCCTTATTGTTATTAGTACAACCC
>APFE030273915.1:2647-15508 GCA_000404065.3 Pinus taeda | reverse complement strand
TATATATAGAAAGGAGGTCTTTTCATTTGTATCATCCAAAAATTGTTCATTTATGTAATGTAAAGGAGGTTGCCCTCTCGAAGAGGCTGAATTCTAAGGCATTGATCTATCTTTTCTATCTTTTCTTGAGTTGGTTTCATAACAGTTTTCAAGGAAGGTTATGATAACAGTGTCTGTAGCTTTCCTTGAAGGTATAGCCTCTATCCATTTTGTGAAGTAGTCTGTGGCTGTGAGGATCCATTTGTTTTGGGTAGAGGAGGGTGGGTGAATTTCACCAATGAATTCTAAACCCCATTGTTGAAAAGGTATTTCAACATATATTGGCTTGAGGGGTAAAGGTAAGAGTTTTTTCTTCCCTCAAAAATTTGACATTTGTGACAGAAGGTCACATATTTTTTGACATCAACAAACAAGGTAGGCTAGTAGAAACTAGCTCTAAGGATTTTATCTAGAGTGGTCTTCCAGTAAAGGTTTCCTCCACAGTCACCTGCATGAAACTCTTGCAAAAATTTGTTAGATTCTTCCTTTAATAAGCAATTAAGAAGAATGCCTTCATGATCTCTCCAAAATAGAACATTGTCTAATATACAGAATTTCAAGGATCTCATCTTCAAAAACATGTTTTTAGTCCTAGATAATTCAGGAGGAGTTTGTAAGTTTAGTAAAACATAAATAATATCAGCATACCAAGGTGATTCAATAAAGGCGTAGCTAAATAGTGGATTCACCATCTCCTCTTCATTATCTATTTCTGCAATAAAGTTTATATCGAAGGCCTGATAGTTCAATTCAACCATGAGCTTGGCTAAACCTTGGCCCTTGATTAACTTAGTAGGTTTGATTTCTATATCATATTCTAAAATAGTAGCAATCCACTTTCCCCTCTTTCCATCAGGCCCATCCTAAGTTAGGATGTCTTTGACTACTGAATTTGGAACCTAGGCTACTATATGAGAATATAAGATGTACACCCTAAAGTCCTTAATGGCTTTGACTAAAGCCAATGCTTTTTTTTTCCATTATATTATATTTTAAGGGGGCATCTCTCAAGGATTTTCTAAAGAAAGAAATGGGTTGTTCACAGCCCTGGTCATTTTTCCGCAATAGAACTCCAGCAATTGTGTGCTCAAAAGAAAAAGAAAATAAGATTAAATCTCTCTCAAATTTAGGACTAATTAACACAGGTGTTTTAGTCAAGGTTAGTTTAATGTCTTCAAAGGATTTTTCTAGCCTCGACAGTCCATTTTATGGTGGAATATTTTCTCAGCATGTTGTTTAGTGATCTAATTAATTCTGCCAGATTAGATATAAATCTTCTAAGAAAGTTAATTTTTCCTAAGAAATCTTGTAACTCTTTAATGTTCTTAGGGTGTTGTGTTTGCAAGATGGCTTCTATTCTCGTAGGGTCTATTCTTATACCATCTTTTGAAATTATGTGACTTCTTCTAATCAAAGCAAGGACTTTTTGGGGTTCAATGAGATTCCAAATTTTGTGCATTTAATAAAAACTTGTCTTAGATGATCCAAATGTTGATTGTCAGATTTTGAAAATACAGTAATATCATCTAGATATATTACAAGGAAATCATGAATTTATTTTGCAAAGGCTATATCCATAGCCCTTTGGAAAGTGGCTCCTGCATTCATTAGCCCAAAAGCCATTTTAACATACATAAATGTGCCCCAAGGAGTAGTAAAGGAAGTTTTGGGTTGGCCATCAGGATGAGCCAAGATTTGATCGTAACCAGAAAACCCATCCAACAATGAGATTTTGGGTGATCCAACTACTCTCTATAAAATGTGGTCCATCTTGGGGAGAGGGTAATTGTCTTTTAGTGACACTTTGTTGAGGTTTCTGAGATCCACACAGAGTCTAAACTCACCATTTTTCTTTCTAGTTGGCACCAAGTTTGAGACCCAATCAAAAAATTTGATTGGTGCTATTATTTTGGCATCATACATTTTGTGAATTTCTTTTTCAATTGCAGGTAACAAGGCAGGATTAATCATTCTAAGTTTCTGTTTGAAAGGCTTTTGATCTTATTTAATAGGAATTATGTGTTGGATGATGTTGGTGTCATAGGATTTGAGGTCCTCATAACTCCAAGAAAAAACATCTTGGAACTCTTTCAATAAGTCAATGCATTTCACTTTTTCAGTTGGGGGTAATGATTTTGAAGTTTGATTAGTTTAGGATTTTCATTGGTGCCTATATTACGTTCCTCTATATCAGACTTTAAGGGTTTCGTCTTAGGTTTCCTAGGAACATCATTTGAATCAAATAAATATTCCACAGGGGTTAATCCCTTTGGTAAAAAATTATGCTTGAGATTAATTACTTTGGTTCCTTCACTGGTTATTTCATCAAACTCAATTTTCTCTAAGTTACCTACATCTAATTTGGTAAATTTAGTAGGGTTAAATCTATCTATTTCTTCACCTTCTATCTCATTTATTTCTATTCTACCCTTAGTGTCAGGATTTATTGATGTATCGGTATCTATATTGTTATTTACAAACTCTTCTTCTGAAAGTAAAAGGTTATTTATCTGTTTATCATTAGAAAATATTTTCCAGTTCTTCAAATTATCTGGAACTGAAGGCTTGTGCCTAACTTCAGCAGTGTACTGATGGTTAGGTTGGAAGGGTAATTTGGAGGTGCTGGCAAACATTGCTAAGCTATGGGCTTGCATATTGTGTTTTCTAGGGATTACTGAAGCTTTGTTTCTAGGAAAGTGTTAAGTATTTCTATGATAGTTCCTCAATAACAACTTAATCTAGGGTCTTTTGTCATATATACAACATGAATATGTTTTATAATTAGTTCAGAGTCTCCCATGGTAGAAACTCTTTTAGCTCCTAGATTCCTAACTAACTTAATACCTAAAATTAATGCTTTATACTCGGCCATATTATTAGTACATTTAAATTTCAATCTATATGCATGGCCTTCTGAGTGATCATTTTCCAAATTATATATCCACATTCCTGCTCCTACTCCTAACTTATTGATTGACCCGTCAAATTCTAGATGCCTGAATATCTCATGCTCATAATTTTCACTATCTGGTGCAACAAACTTTTCATCATTTATAGCAGTTTGACATCTTATTTATTGAAAAGTTTTGTAGTTTGGTTAGTTTCATTTTGTGTAGAAATTGCAATTTCTTTTGGTTCTATATTAATATTGTCTGAAATTTCTTCTTGTGTTTGATCAGCATTACACAAGATAAAATAATCGATATCTGAGTGTATGGAGTAGATAACAAAGTTTCAAGGTCGATCCTAGCTACTGACCATATACTTCATTAAGGTCTCATGGTATAGTTTCTTCGGTTGTCCAAAAATAGATATTGTCGTATATGACGTATCTACTTGTAAGGACCCCTGAAGTTTGGCTCCCCATGACCTGGATAACAACATGCCATACTTTAGTGGGATGTCAGCAACTATAATATCCATAAGGATTATTTTGGTAAAATTTTGAACTAAAGTAACACACAGGTCTTTAATAAATCCTAGACATTTTACTTGACTGGAGTCAAATGAGAATAAGTCTTTGTAAGGCCTTGTAATGTCTAGGTTTAATTTTTCCATCACTAATTTGGCATTAAGTTGTGAGAGGGCCCAAAATCCAACATTTCATTGTGTAGAATTTTGTCATGGATACTAAGGCCAATGTAAAAAGGTGGAACTCCTCCTTCTAATGGTTTTCCATTAACATCTGGACGAAATATGAGTTCTGGTTGTCATTAAACAGGTTAACTGAATCCTCATTTTCAACAATGATTAAGGTCTGGTTTATCTATGATTTGTAAGTTCCATTCTTGATTAGTTCTGTTAAGGGAACTGAAATCTTTAGCTTTGCTATCTCTGCTCCCAGATTGAATGGAAAAGATACTTTTTCTCTTTAAAGGTTTTGAATTTTGACAATAGGGACTTGAGTGGGCTTGTCTTGTTTTCCTTTATTGGGGTCCTCCTGAGATGGATTTTCAAATTTGATGTTTTGAGCTTTGTCCACTAGTTCCTTATGTGGAATTGAAGTGGATGGTTAATCAGCTGAAGGTTGATCATTGGTTATATCTACAATGGTGGGGCCAAAAGGATTTGGGTTCTGCCTAGGGAGAATTTGGAGGATCTTTGAAACAGGGGTTTCTTTTATTTTCTTGGGTTGAATTTGTACTATTTTCTTGGTTTGGTCAGGGACATCAACATTCTTTTTGCTTCTTATATTATACTATTTATGTACTTCAAAAATGGCATAATCATATCCTTGTTTGTAATCAAATGACTCTTTAGACTGGATTTGTAATCACTACAGCATATGCAGTTCCTGCTCATCTTGGGTTAGAAAAATAGTGTCCTCATCGTTTATTCCCATTAGGTTAATTTGTGTATGTTGTTCTAGATTTTCAGGATGGGATGTCTCTGCATACTTTTCCTCAAAAGGAGGCCTAATGTTCTAATCCAGTCCATTTTTCCCAATGTTTTGGTTTTTTCTAAAATTTGGATTTCTAACTAGAGGTTCTTGTTGGTTATCCCATTGAGGTTTCCTCTCCATGTTATCTATTCTATCCATTAGTTTTTCCATACTTTGGCTAAGCTATCCATTTTAATGTCAAATGGTGAAGCTTCATCCTTTACAGTTCCTCTTCTTTCATTTCTGACTCTAGCCCTTTTAGCTAACAAATTAGCTTCAACACTAACAGCTACACTTTGCATGTATTCTAATGTTGGGGGGTTTCTTTCCCTAAGTTGGTATGTCATATCTGTGTCAAAACCATCAAGGAACTTTATTAATGCTAAGTCAGGTGAGGATCTAAGATTAACTAGGATGGCATTATATATATTATTGAATCTGGTGCAGTGATCTTGAACAAATTTATTAGGTCCTCTTCTAATATTCTCATATTCTAAAAGAATTTGTAGGGGATTATTTTTCTTTTCCCATTTGTTCAAAAAATGCTGGTGAAATGCATCTAAACTATCAATACTATTAACATGCAATGCTCTAAACCATTTCCTAACATCACCAGCTAAAGTCTGGGCAAAGAATCTCATTTGAACATTATTTGTGTCAATTTCATGCAACTCAAAGTAATCTGTTATCTTGTTGACATGTTGTTGTGCAATGTAATGTCCTATGCCATCAACTTGAACAATTTTACTTTGGTAGTCTGCTGGCATAGCACCAAGTTGGTCAGGGAAAACAAGAGGAGCATATCTATTTGCCATGGCTATAAGTTGGTAAGGGCTAAGATGTGGGGTTGAGGTACTTGGAGATGATGCAGTGGTGGATGAAGAACTAGGACTAGTAGGTGATGAATGGGTAATGATAGGTTGGTGAGGAAGAGTAGGTATAAATGGTGGTGAAGAATGGATTTTAGAAGGTATTATTGATGAAGTTGAAGGGAATAGAGGTGAACTCAAAGTAATGGACGATTGTTCAGAAAACTCAGGGGTTGTGGCAGTATTGATGGATGATTGTGGAGATTTCAGAATGTATTCAATAATGGATTTGTTGGCCTATTGAACTTCAAGGTTTGCAATAAAGTTAGGATCTAGAACAGTTTCACTGAGTGAATTTTCGGATTTTGTTCTAAATAATGAAAGATAGAAGGGCACATCAAATGGAAGTTCTTCTAAAAATAACCACTCATCAGGACATGAATTAGCTTTCACTAATGGTATCTGGCTAACTGAACTTTCTTCTTTTTTGGATTTTCTTGAAATTAGGTTGGGATTATCAACTACTGGGGCAGGGTTTAAGTATGGATTAGCCTAGTAAAATGAGTCTTCCTGGAAGCCAGGATTTCAAATTTTTTAGTTCTTTTTGTGAGATTTTTTCAAGAAAACTTTTAACAAATTACTTTAAGAGGCTCAGAATGAAAATTTAGAATCTTCTTAAAGCTTTACTAGGACTGAGGATGTGAGTCCTCAGTATAGTCACCACTATGTTAGCACTCAAAATTTTCTCTAGAAGTTATCAGAAGAAATAAAATGACAGAGGTAACCACAAACCAACTTTTAAGCATAGGCTCTAGCTAACCTGTCGTTCAGAGAGGGCTCTCTCTATATGATTTAGCATTGTTTGTTTGGATTTTAGGCTAGTTTTGAATGTTCAGGGGGGTTTTCAATTTATATTGAAGGTTGGATGGTAGAATCCTTTAAAATAGATGGACAGAATGATGTCTTTAAACCATTGGGCTATGGAGTCAACAGAAAGGCAGCAGAACAGGAATTAACTCACTAAAGGGAGTGTTCAAAGGGCAAGCTAGCAGAGTACAGTGCAGGTATTTGGGCCAGAGGGGTGAAATGGTCTTAACCAGGGTAAGAGAGAAATTAAGAATTCTCAGACCGGGATTAAAACGAAGAATAGAGGATAATCAGAAACAAAGGGTAACTAAGAATCCTTTGCTATAGATTATAGAGAGACAACCTAAAATAAGGAACAACTAAGAATTCCTTAACTTAGATAATCAGTGGAAAACATTTAAATGCATAACAATTAAAACATAATGCAATTAAGCAAATTTTGAGATATCATTCCATGTTATAGCATTCAGATACAAAAATACATTAAAGATTGTGGAAAAAATTTCATAAAGATAACAAAAAAATGAGAAAATACTTGTCCACACTTCGCTCTACACATGAATCCTGTGAAATATCTTGTCTTTATTCATCAATCCAGCTTGTTGGTCCAGTCAGTGATATAATAACTTTCCAGTCTTTTGATCAAGAAGTCTATGGAAATGTCTAAGAATCCACCCTACATACTTTGAATTGTGAAGTATTTATATAAAAAACTATAATAAAATATCTCAAATTGACTTGAGATTTAATCTAGGAAATACAAATATCTTCTTGCAAGAAGATATTTACAACTATTGAATTGTTTTCATGTTGTCCATTTATTGTGGTACTGGTGGCTTTTATTGTTTGGTTTGTAGCCCTTTATGTTTGCTTATTGTTGTGGTCCTTTAAGCTGGAATATTCTTTAACTTTTGATTTTCACCTGATACTCTTTGACACTAATACACTTTGGCATGCTGACCTGTTTTCATTTGTTTACTTGGCTGTTTTACTTTTACTGTACAATAACCTTTTTATTGTAAATTTCTTACAGTAAATCAGTCATCTTTTCCCACCATTCATCATTAGGTAACTTGAAATTCATCATTCACCTATATATCTCATTAGCCACAGTATACTTGGCAAAATTGGGCTTGGTGATGAACAAGTGTTTTATCTCATGTTGGAGAAAAAGCAAGTTCTCAAATGTATTATACAAAACTTTGTTTGTTGGCAGTGCTTTTATTGCTAAAGTGTTAGCTTGTTCTTTAGCCAACTGCCTGAGTCTCTTATCATAGTCCTTATCTGTCATAAGTTTGTCATTAATGACCAATAGACCGGGCAATCCTTTCTCCCTCAAAATTTGGAACTTAGCCATGAATCTATCAATGGTTACCTGCATGTTGTGGCACTTTTCTTCCAAGTTTAGCATTAGGTTTCTCTTGGAAAGTACCTTCCTTATTTCCAAAATGGTTTTAGTTCTGTCTTCTATATCTAGATCATGAAGCTCATACATGTTTTTGCTGTTAAGGAAGTGGATGAGTCTATTGGCATCCTCAGGTAGGTCTCCCTATTCCTCGACTTTTTGGATAGCTTCTATAGCTATCTTTATCAATTCTGTCTGCTCAAAAATAACTTGAATAGATGGCAAAATATCATTGACACAGTCAATGATATTGGCCCATAATAGTGTCTTGGCTTGTCCAAGGGGTTTCTCCAATGTTATCCCTTTCTCCATAGATTTGACTCTTTCACTCATTCTATTGGCCTTTTGTGCCTCTTCCTTTTGCATTATTTGGGCAAGATTGTAGTCAGTTTCTAAACTTGCCACCTTTTCTCTTAGTTTGTTCATTTTTGTAGCCTGGATTGACATTTCATTCATGGCTCTAATTAATTTGTCTACTTTTTCTCCTGATGTACCTACTGTTGTAGACTCTGCTGTGACTAGCAATGCTATGGCAGGTGGAGCTGTAGGTGCTAGTGAAGCTGCTAGTGTGGAAGGGACTGTTGTAGATATTGTCGGGGTGACATTTGTGGAAGTTGTGGCTATGTTAGTTTTTTTTAATTGGATCAATCTATCCAATTCTTTCTCTGTCTCCCTTAGTTGATAATTGAGTTGTAGGACCAAGTCCATCAACTCCTCATTCTTGTGTTGGGTCTCCAAAACATCAAGTGTTTGAGGATGTTGCAGCTAGGATATTTTTAGTTGCTTCTTAAGTGCAACAATGTCGTCATTCTTCTTCTTTATCAGTTGTTCCATTGCCTTGATGTCTTTGGGATCATGTCCCAATTCAACTATTAAGTCCTCCAAGGACTTAATTCTAGTATCCTTGGCCTGTGAGGAGGCCTTCTCCAACTGATATTAGGCTGAGATGTTGGTTGATGAACTTTGTAGCTAATGGGCAGCCATGGATTTACCTGTCAGGGTGGAGTATATCATCTCTCCAGCCTATTTATGAAATTCTATTTGGTCAATGGGATGAATATCCCTTGCCAACACCTCAAAATCAATCTTTTTGAAATTTGTTGATGTCTTTGGTTGTTGCACAATGGGCTTTATGAACGACATTTGTAGCTTTCCCTCTTTGATGTCAAAAGTTGACATCAACCTGGTTTGATTGGTGGGTGTGTGCTTGAGATACTGAGCATAAGTCTGTGCCTTCTATTTCTCATTACTCAGCTTGATTTCTTTATATCTGTCCTTTATGTCTTGGTCCTACTAAATGAAGACAGTTCCACACTTAGTTGCCTTTCCAACATATGAGTTTATGATGTGGATGGTTCCTATGTCTCCCCAGATGGGGTTGTGCCCTTGCTTCTATCCAACTCAGTGTTGGTCACCTGTGTTGATCCTTCTGTATCTTCTTGTTCAGAAATAGGATTGAACCTTTGCATTTTGCTGTGACTGGTGTCACACTATACATTAGATGTATCCATGACTGAAGTGGAAGCTCCCTCTCTGTTTCTCTCGAGATTTCTTTCTTCATTTTTGGGAGTCTGCATGATATGAGGTGTACTCATGGTGGCTTCTTATTGTTCAGGTACCT
Source organism: Pinus taeda (assembly GCA_000404065.3). NCBI lineage: Eukaryota > Viridiplantae > Streptophyta > Pinopsida > Pinales > Pinaceae > Pinus > Pinus taeda. Next base: position 6,386 of record APFE030273915.1, on the reverse strand, counting down.
GCAGAAACGAGCTCTCATCAAACTATCTTTCTAAGTCACACAAGGCATTATCTACATCTACCTTTGTACTATCTTTGTCTACAAGAGTGTTTTCCACCCACTCAGATTGATTTGCATATCTTTCTATCTCTGGTATGGGGTGGTGGATATAAGGTCCCAATTTGGCCTTTTTTCTCAATCTGGTCATAAATTCTTGAGGGTCATACCTCCACATGAAACTCTGTTGGAACTTCATTTGCTGCAAAATTTGGTTTGCTTCCTTCCCTGCCTCTCTATAATTGCAGATGAAGGGGCCTAACTAGTTTTTCACTTTGAATTGTGATCTTTTCTTGGCTGAGACAAAATTTATCTCATCAGAGTTCATTATTTTCCTATAGTACTCTAGATCAAATAACCTCAAGGGGAGGTATTTGGGGAGTTTATATGGTGCAATATGGCAACCATAAATCCTTATTTATGTGTGATTTTGGTAAAGGTACCAATCTCCCACTCTGCTTTGTTTAGACAACTAAAGGACCCTTTTGATCTCTGAACTTATCCTGGGTGGAGGGCTTCCTATCAGCATAGTCATGACTAGATGGATAAAGAATCTATGAAATCTAAATAGGTATATGGTGACTCATACTTATGGAACAGTGGGGTCCAAAAAATGATACACCTGGGTTGGCCTCTAGTATCCAGCTTCTGGAGGGGGAAAGGAAACCTGTCTAAATAATAATACAAAAATAGGTGGTATAATATAGATGAGTATTTGAATACTCTCTCATTTCTCATTCTAGTAAACGTCTCATGCATTCTATCAGCTATGAACTCAACATAATTGTACAAAATAGTAAGAGGTTATCCTGGGGTATAAATTGACATGAAGGCCAGGACAATTTCATCAATAAATTCATCAGTGGAGCAACCTAGGGCACATGATATCATGGTGATGACTTGTTTACCCCTTTCAGAGAACATGGCATAAACATATGGGAGGGGAATCTTAGGAATGTGCTACTTTTCAACAATGAAATCTTGGAATAATTGAGCCAATCTAGAGGGACTTAACTTGGAATATTGGTCTAAAAAATATCCAATTGAGAGTGGGGTCAGGTTTGGTCCTATTTGGAGTTGCAACATTTCATTATGGACTCAGTTGTAACGGTGAACATAATATTTTGGTCAGTTGACATAATATCTCTCAGGCTGGGAATGTAACAGGCATGGCACTGGTGGACAATTTCATGGAAAACATGTACCTGTGGGAACTAGTATTTGGGCAAATTTTACTCCCAAAGGCCAATATCATCAGCATGGTTGAGGTATATGTCCCTACTTAAACAATGGATTTTAAGCAGGAGGTTCTAGATAGATGTATCCTTAATTTGGAAATCCCTGTCAGCTAAGGGAAGGTCATCAAGGTCCAAATGGGGAGTCGAGATAGATCTAATGTCCAGAGCAACATGGGCAACCATTATTCAGTTCTTTTGGATTTGAATTAGGCTCTGGGGGTTTATTCAAAGGTGTTGAATAGAAATTAGAAACTATCAGAGGGTTTCGCGGTAGGTTTTCAATTTTAAGGTATTTTTCAATTAATTTTACTTAATGAAAATACTAGACAGGCTGAATGTTTCCAAATTTGAACGAGGAGAAGTAATTCTTGGTAAAATACCTAGAATTGGATGAATTATCTACAATATGGAGTTCATGGTAGCTGCAGAGGTTCGAATGGAACTGGTACAGACTAATAAGTCAACTGGGATTTTTGCGGCTTCCTCAGGAGCAAATTTGGGGTTCAAATGGTGAAATCCGAGTTTGTAGGTGTCACGTTGGCTTGCACAGGTTAACAGAGGAAATGAGCAGAAAAAATGAGAAAAGCGGCTTTACGGCCTTTTATGGTGCTACGGTTATTTTCTGGCAGCAATTTTATGAATGAATAGTAGGTGGTTTTGGTGGGTTAAGAGGGGAGGCAGTATTGGAGGGTTATCACACTACTTTTGTGATGTGGGTAGTTTTTAGGAGGGGTCACCCGATCTACTTTAGAGTGTGACACGTATCATTCGGGGGGTTGGGAAAAACCACCTTATCGGGTGGGTAAAGGTCGGTTATCAAGCATGACCGATATGGTTGTGGTCTGTTAAATTTGGGCGCTCTTGATCTGATGGTAGTCAGGCAGAGAAGATGCGTGGAGGAAATGAATAGGAAGTTGAGGGGGGGGGGGGGACAGGGGTTTTAATGACAGTGGTTTGGGATTAATTTACGAATTAATCTTGGGTTAAGTGATTGGGTGAGGCTTAATCGTGGATAAGGGAATCATATGAGGCTAATGAAGGGATTAATTCATGTTTACCTGGATTAGGTAAATTAAGTAAGGTTGTATAAGGGTATGGGTAATTTATATAGTTTTTATTAAAACTAAGGGTTGGGGGTATTTACATAGGGATTTAATTAATATACAAGAAAAAGGTAATTATAAGGGATTTATATAATAAAATTAGAAATTAATATGAAATGAGTGGAGAAACTATTCCCTAAGCATAAATGTAAAATATGCGCATTTTATTTCATACATTGATACTTATGATAAAGTAATTTTTGTGGGTTTAGGGATGAAATGAAATTTACATGGTGGTTTTTACTTTCCCTAGGCAAATGAAGTTTTTCCTTAGGAAAAGGGGTTTTATTAAGCTAATTAGGGGAAATGAAGGGAGACAAATTTTATGAAAGGGATTCTAACACTTTTTATCCATAAGTCATTAAGCCAAGGGTCCGGTCCCACCAAAAGTCAGAGAAATGCTCTGAGCCTCTTTGACTTATAGGATTTAAAGTACTAGAACATACTTGTGGATAGGAAATTAGTAAGTAGAGGGGAAAAATGAATAAGGGGAGTTAATCAAACTAACTTGCAAACCTTTGTTTTTGCTTTCACAATTGATCATACATATTGAAATATGAGTGTAAGCATGATGCATGTATTGTGATCCAATTAACTTTATACTTCAGCAACCTTTCTTCTACTTACCCATTTACTTACCCTACCATTTTTTCTTCATTTTATTTGGGTGCATTTAGGCTAGAAAACTGTCATGCGGAAAGAGTTAATCTTGCGGACAAAACCAACCTCCCTAGAAGCCTAAGACTTTCTAGTGACAAACAAGACAATTAAGAGCAATCCTTCTCTAAACATGCATTACCACACAAGAAACCAAGTGTTTTAGATCCTACATGTAGTCCAACGCTGTTGTAGTAGTCCAGCCTCGTCGATCCAGATGAGCCCCTCCTTCACTTCGAAACCTGCATTCACTAACAATCAAACGATTACATAACACCTGAATATCCCATAAAACAAAACATATTCAACATATAGACCAAGGAGTATATGAAACAATTCATTAATAACAAATCATTGAGAAAAATGGACTTATTTGCATTAATAGGAAACAAAAGAAACCATTACAACCTGAGCCTTGGTGTTGTGCAAGTTCCTCCCAGGGTCCAGCAAGAGTTTTCCTCTACTTTGACAAGCTCACCCACTTCCAAATGAAACAAGAAAGGATGCTAATCTCTCCTCACAAGCTTCTACAAGGAAGTCCTAATTCCAGCAGCATCTACCCTTTGGAATGTTCAGCTTTCAACCTCCCCTCCTCTAGCCCAATGCCTATATTTATAGTGTTCTAGAGGAAGTTATGCAGGTCCAACATCAATGGGATACTCCCTCTTTTGGATGGGGTAGTTCCTCTCTTGATGGGATAAGTTC